>JAOWCC010001071.1:47500-60000 GCA_030867875.1 Actinernus sp. WN-2022 | reverse complement strand
TTAGAACGATGTCGACTACAAACCGAATCGTTTAACCAATTCACGGCTCAACGCTGGTTTTCACAAACGCACTCCTGAGGAGGACGCACAATGTGTATCGCGTTGTTCGTCCAGTATATGCTTTCGTACTGACTAACATATTTTATTCTCTCCCCGACAGCATGCTTTTCACACAGGAACAGAGCAACACAGCGAACACTCTGCTCCACACAAGCCGATTAGTGTCAGAGCGTCGTGCATGCAGAGGAAACTACTGCGCTATCATGACGTGAGTGTTGTAATGAGTGAATCGTTATCGCTTGTTCGATCGGGCCTCGTTCTGAAACGCTGTTTATTGGTTTTCTTTTTCTAGATTAAAAAAAAAAGTAGTAGCGCCCCCCAAATAGCGGGGAGGGGGGTATAGAAGCGAAGACGCCGAAAGCAAGCAGCAAGCAGAGCAAAAATGAAATGCCTACAGCACTAGGTATTCCCAGGCGGTCACCCATCCAAGTACTAACCTAGCCCGATCGGGCTTAACTTCGGTGATCGGACGAGAACCGGTGTTTTCCCGATGGTATGGCCGTAGACAGAAGTTGGAGGTCACTAGAATCTATTTTATAGGGGAGCTTCGTAGAATGGTTGCGTTGGCTTCGAGACATTTCGGGGCATTCGGGGGAGAGTTGGGCAAGTTGGAAAACATGTCAAAAACGTGGTTGTCAGGCAGCACTGACTGACAGTGCATCACTAGTGCTTGCCGCACGGCCTTGCTCGATTGCCGTACCGTGCCATAGTATAGTGCACACGCAGATTTGTCGTTGTGCTCTAGCTCCCACATGGCCAGTGCGCCTTTTGGCGACGGCGTCCCCAATTTTCGAGAAGGAAGGGCATCGCTTCTCGGCCTTTTGGCTAAGATCAAGTGTAGTATCTGTTCTTATCAGCTTAATATCTGATACGCTGCTCATTGAGTAGCTCATATATTAAACTGATTTTTGGAATTAGGCTGTGGAAAAGAGGCTTGCCTCGTCCCAGCCACGGGTCGTCTCGGTATTGCACTACCTCCGAGTATGGCCCCCTTCCCTTTGGGAAGAACCCAACATCCCTATTAACTGGACGAACAAATCCTTTTCCTTTACAGATAACGTACAGGGTGGTACAAGTATGTGGCACGGAAGGGGGAGAGGCACGGACGGGTCGTCGTCGTCGCGCTCCCACATGGAATACGACCGTCACGGACGCGAGGTAATTTTACCGTGCGTTAGGCAAGTCATACTTACCTGACGCGGGAGGCAACTGTGATCATGAAGGCAGTCCTCTCAGGGCGAGGCCCTTTCATTGCACTTCGATTGGGTTGACCCCTGCGATTACCCCAAATGTGGGTAACTCGAGCGTATAATTTCTGGTAGTGGGGACCTGCGTTCGCGCTCGTCCCCGAACAACCAACTTGTATCCAATTCTCTTGTCTTCTAGTGCGCGTTAGTGAATAATACGATCGCAGTACAACAATACGAATGTAGTACTAAGAATGCCTAGAATACTAGAATGACTCGCTCGTGCTTGACGTGGCTAGACTACTACTACTACTACGCACGAACTAGCGAGAGTAGTTAGAACGATGTCGACTACAAACCGAATCGTTTAACCAATTCACGGCTCAACGCTGGTTTTCACAAACGCACTCCTGAGGAGGACGCACAATGTGTATCGCGTTGTTCGTCCAGTATATGCTTTCGTACTGACTAACATATTTTATTCTCTCCCCGACAGCATGCTTTTCACACAGGAACAGAGCAACACAGCGAACACTCTGCTCCACACAAGCCGATTAGTGTCAGAGCGTCGTGCATGCAGAGGAAACTACTGCGCTATCATGACGTGAGTGTTGTAATGAGTGAATCGTTATCGCTTGTTCGATCGGGCCTCGTTCTGAAACGCTGTTTATTGGTTTTCTTTTTCTAGATTAAAAAAAAAAGTAGTAGCGCCCCCCAAATAGCGGGGAGGGGGGTATAGAAGCGAAGACGCCGAAAGCAAGCAGCAAGCAGAGCAAAAATGAAATGCCTACAGCACTAGGTATTCCCAGGCGGTCACCCATCCAAGTACTAACCTAGCCCGATCGGGCTTAACTTCGGTGATCGGACGAGAACCGGTGTTTTCCCGATGGTATGGCCGTAGACAGAAGTTGGAGGTCACTAGAATCTATTTTATAGGGGAGCTTCGTAGAATGGTTGCGTTGGCTTCGAGACATTTCGGGGCATTCGGGGGAGAGTTGGGCAAGTTGGAAAACATGTCAAAAACGTGGTTGTCAGGCAGCACTGACTGACAGTGCATCACTAGTGCTTGCCGCACGGCCTTGCTCGATTGCCGTACCGTGCCATAGTATAGTGCACACGCAGATTTGTCGTTGTGCTCTAGCTCCCACATGGCCAGTGCGCCTTTTGGCGACGGCGTCCCCAATTTTCGAGAAGGAAGGGCATCGCTTCTCGGCCTTTTGGCTAAGATCAAGTGTAGTATCTGTTCTTATCAGCTTAATATCTGATACGCTGCTCATTGAGTAGCTCATATATTAAACTGATTTTTGGAATTAGGCTGTGGAAAAGAGGCTTGCCTCGTCCCAGCCACGGGTCGTCTCGGTATTGCACTACCTCCGAGTATGGCCCCCTTCCCTTTGGGAAGAACCCAACATCCCTATTAACTGGACGAACAAATCCTTTTCCTTTACAGATAACGTACAGGGTGGTACAAGTATGTGGCACGGAAGGGGGAGAGGCACGGACGGGTCGTCGTCGTCGCGCTCCCACATGGAATACGACCGTCACGGACGCGAGGTAATTTTACCGTGCGTTAGGCAAGTCATACTTACCTGACGCGGGAGGCAACTGTGATCATGAAGGCAGTCCTCTCAGGGCGAGGCCCTTTCATTGCACTTCGATTGGGTTGACCCCTGCGATTACCCCAAATGTGGGTAACTCGAGCGTATAATTTCTGGTAGTGGGGACCTGCGTTCGCGCTCGTCCCCGAACAACCAACTTGTATCCAATTCTCTTGTCTTCTAGTGCGCGTTAGTGAATAATACGATCGCAGTACAACAATACGAATGTAGTACTAAGAATGCCTAGAATACTAGAATGACTCGCTCGTGCTTGACGTGGCTAGACTACTACTACTACTACGCACGAACTAGCGAGAGTAGTTAGAACGATGTCGACTACAAACCGAATCGTTTAACCAATTCACGGCTCAACGCTGGTTTTCACAAACGCACTCCTGAGGAGGACGCACAATGTGTATCGCGTTGTTCGTCCAGTATATGCTTTCGTACTGACTAACATATTTTATTCTCTCCCCGACAGCATGCTTTTCACACAGGAACAGAGCAACACAGCGAACACTCTGCTCCACACAAGCCGATTAGTGTCAGAGCGTCGTGCATGCAGAGGAAACTACTGCGCTATCATGACGTGAGTGTTGTAATGAGTGAATCGTTATCGCTTGTTCGATCGGGCCTCGTTCTGAAACGCTGTTTATTGGTTTTCTTTTTCTAGATTAAAAAAAAAAGTAGTAGCGCCCCCCAAATAGCGGGGAGGGGGGTATAGAAGCGAAGACGCCGAAAGCAAGCAGCAAGCAGAGCAAAAATGAAATGCCTACAGCACTAGGTATTCCCAGGCGGTCACCCATCCAAGTACTAACCTAGCCCGATCGGGCTTAACTTCGGTGATCGGACGAGAACCGGTGTTTTCCCGATGGTATGGCCGTAGACAGAAGTTGGAGGTCACTAGAATCTATTTTATAGGGGAGCTTCGTAGAATGGTTGCGTTGGCTTCGAGACATTTCGGGGCATTCGGGGGAGAGTTGGGCAAGTTGGAAAACATGTCAAAAACGTGGTTGTCAGGCAGCACTGACTGACAGTGCATCACTAGTGCTTGCCGCACGGCCTTGCTCGATTGCCGTACCGTGCCATAGTATAGTGCACACGCAGATTTGTCGTTGTGCTCTAGCTCCCACATGGCCAGTGCGCCTTTTGGCGACGGCGTCCCCAATTTTCGAGAAGGAAGGGCATCGCTTCTCGGCCTTTTGGCTAAGATCAAGTGTAGTATCTGTTCTTATCAGCTTAATATCTGATACGCTGCTCATTGAGTAGCTCATATATTAAACTGATTTTTGGAATTAGGCTGTGGAAAAGAGGCTTGCCTCGTCCCAGCCACGGGTCGTCTCGGTATTGCACTACCTCCGAGTATGGCCCCCTTCCCTTTGGGAAGAACCCAACATCCCTATTAACTGGACGAACAAATCCTTTTCCTTTACAGATAACGTACAGGGTGGTACAAGTATGTGGCACGGAAGGGGGAGAGGCACGGACGGGTCGTCGTCGTCGCGCTCCCACATGGAATACGACCGTCACGGACGCGAGGTAATTTTACCGTGCGTTAGGCAAGTCATACTTACCTGACGCGGGAGGCAACTGTGATCATGAAGGCAGTCCTCTCAGGGCGAGGCCCTTTCATTGCACTTCGATTGGGTTGACCCCTGCGATTACCCCAAATGTGGGTAACTCGAGCGTATAATTTCTGGTAGTGGGGACCTGCGTTCGCGCTCGTCCCCGAACAACCAACTTGTATCCAATTCTCTTGTCTTCTAGTGCGCGTTAGTGAATAATACGATCGCAGTACAACAATACGAATGTAGTACTAAGAATGCCTAGAATACTAGAATGACTCGCTCGTGCTTGACGTGGCTAGACTACTACTACTACTACGCACGAACTAGCGAGAGTAGTTAGAACGATGTCGACTACAAACCGAATCGTTTAACCAATTCACGGCTCAACGCTGGTTTTCACAAACGCACTCCTGAGGAGGACGCACAATGTGTATCGCGTTGTTCGTCCAGTATATGCTTTCGTACTGACTAACATATTTTATTCTCTCCCCGACAGCATGCTTTTCACACAGGAACAGAGCAACACAGCGAACACTCTGCTCCACACAAGCCGATTAGTGTCAGAGCGTCGTGCATGCAGAGGAAACTACTGCGCTATCATGACGTGAGTGTTGTAATGAGTGAATCGTTATCGCTTGTTCGATCGGGCCTCGTTCTGAAACGCTGTTTATTGGTTTTCTTTTTCTAGATTAAAAAAAAAAGTAGTAGCGCCCCCCAAATAGCGGGGAGGGGGGTATAGAAGCGAAGACGCCGAAAGCAAGCAGCAAGCAGAGCAAAAATGAAATGCCTACAGCACTAGGTATTCCCAGGCGGTCACCCATCCAAGTACTAACCTAGCCCGATCGGGCTTAACTTCGGTGATCGGACGAGAACCGGTGTTTTCCCGATGGTATGGCCGTAGACAGAAGTTGGAGGTCACTAGAATCTATTTTATAGGGGAGCTTCGTAGAATGGTTGCGTTGGCTTCGAGACATTTCGGGGCATTCGGGGGAGAGTTGGGCAAGTTGGAAAACATGTCAAAAACGTGGTTGTCAGGCAGCACTGACTGACAGTGCATCACTAGTGCTTGCCGCACGGCCTTGCTCGATTGCCGTACCGTGCCATAGTATAGTGCACACGCAGATTTGTCGTTGTGCTCTAGCTCCCACATGGCCAGTGCGCCTTTTGGCGACGGCGTCCCCAATTTTCGAGAAGGAAGGGCATCGCTTCTCGGCCTTTTGGCTAAGATCAAGTGTAGTATCTGTTCTTATCAGCTTAATATCTGATACGCTGCTCATTGAGTAGCTCATATATTAAACTGATTTTTGGAATTAGGCTGTGGAAAAGAGGCTTGCCTCGTCCCAGCCACGGGTCGTCTCGGTATTGCACTACCTCCGAGTATGGCCCCCTTCCCTTTGGGAAGAACCCAACATCCCTATTAACTGGACGAACAAATCCTTTTCCTTTACAGATAACGTACAGGGTGGTACAAGTATGTGGCACGGAAGGGGGAGAGGCACGGACGGGTCGTCGTCGTCGCGCTCCCACATGGAATACGACCGTCACGGACGCGAGGTAATTTTACCGTGCGTTAGGCAAGTCATACTTACCTGACGCGGGAGGCAACTGTGATCATGAAGGCAGTCCTCTCAGGGCGAGGCCCTTTCATTGCACTTCGATTGGGTTGACCCCTGCGATTACCCCAAATGTGGGTAACTCGAGCGTATAATTTCTGGTAGTGGGGACCTGCGTTCGCGCTCGTCCCCGAACAACCAACTTGTATCCAATTCTCTTGTCTTCTAGTGCGCGTTAGTGAATAATACGATCGCAGTACAACAATACGAATGTAGTACTAAGAATGCCTAGAATACTAGAATGACTCGCTCGTGCTTGACGTGGCTAGACTACTACTACTACTACGCACGAACTAGCGAGAGTAGTTAGAACGATGTCGACTACAAACCGAATCGTTTAACCAATTCACGGCTCAACGCTGGTTTTCACAAACGCACTCCTGAGGAGGACGCACAATGTGTATCGCGTTGTTCGTCCAGTATATGCTTTCGTACTGACTAACATATTTTATTCTCTCCCCGACAGCATGCTTTTCACACAGGAACAGAGCAACACAGCGAACACTCTGCTCCACACAAGCCGATTAGTGTCAGAGCGTCGTGCATGCAGAGGAAACTACTGCGCTATCATGACGTGAGTGTTGTAATGAGTGAATCGTTATCGCTTGTTCGATCGGGCCTCGTTCTGAAACGCTGTTTATTGGTTTTCTTTTTCTAGATTAAAAAAAAAAGTAGTAGCGCCCCCCAAATAGCGGGGAGGGGGGTATAGAAGCGAAGACGCCGAAAGCAAGCAGCAAGCAGAGCAAAAATGAAATGCCTACAGCACTAGGTATTCCCAGGCGGTCACCCATCCAAGTACTAACCTAGCCCGATCGGGCTTAACTTCGGTGATCGGACGAGAACCGGTGTTTTCCCGATGGTATGGCCGTAGACAGAAGTTGGAGGTCACTAGAATCTATTTTATAGGGGAGCTTCGTAGAATGGTTGCGTTGGCTTCGAGACATTTCGGGGCATTCGGGGGAGAGTTGGGCAAGTTGGAAAACATGTCAAAAACGTGGTTGTCAGGCAGCACTGACTGACAGTGCATCACTAGTGCTTGCCGCACGGCCTTGCTCGATTGCCGTACCGTGCCATAGTATAGTGCACACGCAGATTTGTCGTTGTGCTCTAGCTCCCACATGGCCAGTGCGCCTTTTGGCGACGGCGTCCCCAATTTTCGAGAAGGAAGGGCATCGCTTCTCGGCCTTTTGGCTAAGATCAAGTGTAGTATCTGTTCTTATCAGCTTAATATCTGATACGCTGCTCATTGAGTAGCTCATATATTAAACTGATTTTTGGAATTAGGCTGTGGAAAAGAGGCTTGCCTCGTCCCAGCCACGGGTCGTCTCGGTATTGCACTACCTCCGAGTATGGCCCCCTTCCCTTTGGGAAGAACCCAACATCCCTATTAACTGGACGAACAAATCCTTTTCCTTTACAGATAACGTACAGGGTGGTACAAGTATGTGGCACGGAAGGGGGAGAGGCACGGACGGGTCGTCGTCGTCGCGCTCCCACATGGAATACGACCGTCACGGACGCGAGGTAATTTTACCGTGCGTTAGGCAAGTCATACTTACCTGACGCGGGAGGCAACTGTGATCATGAAGGCAGTCCTCTCAGGGCGAGGCCCTTTCATTGCACTTCGATTGGGTTGACCCCTGCGATTACCCCAAATGTGGGTAACTCGAGCGTATAATTTCTGGTAGTGGGGACCTGCGTTCGCGCTCGTCCCCGAACAACCAACTTGTATCCAATTCTCTTGTCTTCTAGTGCGCGTTAGTGAATAATACGATCGCAGTACAACAATACGAATGTAGTACTAAGAATGCCTAGAATACTAGAATGACTCGCTCGTGCTTGACGTGGCTAGACTACTACTACTACTACGCACGAACTAGCGAGAGTAGTTAGAACGATGTCGACTACAAACCGAATCGTTTAACCAATTCACGGCTCAACGCTGGTTTTCACAAACGCACTCCTGAGGAGGACGCACAATGTGTATCGCGTTGTTCGTCCAGTATATGCTTTCGTACTGACTAACATATTTTATTCTCTCCCCGACAGCATGCTTTTCACACAGGAACAGAGCAACACAGCGAACACTCTGCTCCACACAAGCCGATTAGTGTCAGAGCGTCGTGCATGCAGAGGAAACTACTGCGCTATCATGACGTGAGTGTTGTAATGAGTGAATCGTTATCGCTTGTTCGATCGGGCCTCGTTCTGAAACGCTGTTTATTGGTTTTCTTTTTCTAGATTAAAAAAAAAAGTAGTAGCGCCCCCCAAATAGCGGGGAGGGGGGTATAGAAGCGAAGACGCCGAAAGCAAGCAGCAAGCAGAGCAAAAATGAAATGCCTACAGCACTAGGTATTCCCAGGCGGTCACCCATCCAAGTACTAACCTAGCCCGATCGGGCTTAACTTCGGTGATCGGACGAGAACCGGTGTTTTCCCGATGGTATGGCCGTAGACAGAAGTTGGAGGTCACTAGAATCTATTTTATAGGGGAGCTTCGTAGAATGGTTGCGTTGGCTTCGAGACATTTCGGGGCATTCGGGGGAGAGTTGGGCAAGTTGGAAAACATGTCAAAAACGTGGTTGTCAGGCAGCACTGACTGACAGTGCATCACTAGTGCTTGCCGCACGGCCTTGCTCGATTGCCGTACCGTGCCATAGTATAGTGCACACGCAGATTTGTCGTTGTGCTCTAGCTCCCACATGGCCAGTGCGCCTTTTGGCGACGGCGTCCCCAATTTTCGAGAAGGAAGGGCATCGCTTCTCGGCCTTTTGGCTAAGACAGTGTCTCAACTAGTTAATCTATCTGTTTTTCCTCTTGTCTCTTAGTAAATCTTGAGGCGCTAACCCATGTGGGACGGCGTTCTCGGCACTCTCACGGTTTTTGGCCTACCGATCTCGCAAAGGCTTTTAGGCTAGTTTTCAAGGATATTTGTTTTTTTTTTGGTCCCGAAGCGAGGCCATAGAGCGTGAACTGGTATGGCGTCACGTGTGACCCAGTCCCCCGCGGATGACCAAACCACAGGGAGCCCAGTTCGAGATTTGAGTAGAGATTTGGAAAAGCAAGAAACGACAGCGATAATAGTAGAAGTAAACGAAAACGAGTTCCCAGAGAGACCACGAACAGTGTACCTTCACAATCAGGTAGATGCGAACAGGGCCGACTACATGGCTGCTTTAGAACAACAAGGGATAGGCGAGGAGGATGTGCTATGCGTGCAAAGAATCACAGCTGAACGAAAAGTGCAGATCACACTACGAGAGAGAGAGAGGCGGGACGAAATTTTAGAGGCCGGAGTCATCCAAGTAAACGGTCAAAGCCTACTTGTCCAAGACGTTGACAGACCCGTAACGTTCATCTCAATCTATGACATGCCATACGAGATGCCAGACGACGTACTGAAACGAAGCCTCCAACAATACGGGAAAGTTTTCAACATTAGACGAGGCAAATACATTGGCAGCCAGATAGAAAACGGACTTCGCTTCGCACGCATGCAGCTCGAACGCGACATCCCAAGCTACATGCGCTTTGGCCACGTACAGATTAGTATCCGATACACAGGACAGACACCTACCTGCAAGAAATGCAACGCCCCCGGTCACATGGGAAGAGACTGCCATCTAGTAGCCTGCTTCAACTGCGAAGAGCTCGGCCACGTCGCCCAACACTGCAAGGAAAGAACACGATGCGTTATCTGCAAGAGCCAATACCACAAGGCAAGTACCTGCCCCTTCAATTGGCTGAATATAGAGGCGAACGCAGAGGAACAAGAAGAAGATGCAGCAGCCTGGGGTGATGAAAACACCGCAAAACCCAGCACAGGAAGCCAGAAAAAAGAGCCGCAGCCCCAACCCGATAGCCAGAATGAAACGAAACCACGATCCGAGAAACCAGAACAAAAATCCCAACAAGAGAAACCGAACCGTCAACTTGAGAAACCCGAAAACCGACAGAAATTGAAAGAGCAGCCTAAAGAAAATACAGCCACACTGCCCCTACTAGCGACAACGAATAAAGGCTTCAACTTCAGGTTCATTCCACCGCAAACAGAGTTTAATAAATTCAGAGGTTCAGGAAGACAACCAGCCAATTTAAAAACAACAGATCCGACACCAGTAAGAAAACCAACTGCGCCAGTGCTAGCCACTAACAAGTCTACCCAAGAGCTCTTTGACAGCGAAGATACACAGGACATGGAAACGGCCTCAGTAACATCCAAACGTAGCCACGGATCGTCGACCCCGAAAAACTCTGATGACGAAGCAGAAATAATTTCCCAGTCACAACCTACAACGCCAGTAAAACCGAAACAACAAAACCAGAAACCTAAAGCCAGTCCTCACAAACGTCAGAATAAACTCCGTAAGAAGGCATGGTAAAAAGAACAACTGATCGTGAGTACAATAACCTTTAATCTGCGCATTCTTACAGCTCTCTTCAATTAATATAAGGGGTTTGGGCGATGATGATAAAAGACAAAGGGTAATAGCCGATTTAAAAGCACGGAACGATGATTTTGTTTTCCTTCAGGAAACTTTTGTAAATTGTAAGAATAAGGCAGAAAAAGTAGACAAATGTTGGGGGGAAAGCGGCTTTTGGTCCTTCGGTACTGAAAAATCCGCTGGGGTAGGAATTTTGATGAGAGCTGCGTCTCGGTACCGGGTTAAACAGTTTAAACACGATGCCGAGGGTAGAGTAATGAGCTTGCTTGTCGATTGTGGGCAAATAAGTATTAATTTAGTTAACATCTACGCACCGACAGGCTTGCTCGAGCGCAAGAGGTTCTTTAATGAACTGCACCAGTATTTTTATCCAGGTGCACGGCTAATAATTGGCGGTGACTTCAATTGTGTTGAAAACGACGGCGATCATTTTGGCCACTCGACAACAGCGGTATTAGCCGGACAAAAAGAACTAAAAGCTTTGAAAATCACATTCAACGTTATTGACATTTGGAGAACTAAACATGTCGGAAATAATGAATACACCTGGTATAGAAAGGACATGAGTGCAGGCTCACGATTAGATAAGTTCTTCCTAGATAAACAACTAACTGACGTAGAGAAGTGCGAAATCGAGCCTTGTGTTTATTCAGACCACGAATATGTGACCCTTACGATCAACATGAACGGCATAAAACCCCAAAAGAAACATGTCTGGAAAATGAATACAACCGTCTTAGAAGACGAGAACTATGTCAAAAGCATGGAAAAGACGTTACGAAACGTAGTAGCCACAAAGAGTCGATATCGCACTTTAAGTAACTGGTGGGATTCCCTTAAAATCACAGTGAGAAAAGAAACACAATCATTTTGCATTAAAAAGCGCAAAAATGAAAATGAAAAGAAAAACGACATTACACGAAAGCTTATACGAAAGAAACGTAATCTAATTCCAGGGGACAAAACGGGAACGCGCGAAATCAGAGAATTAGAAGCCGAACTTAAAGCTATTACAACCAAAAAACTAGAAGGGGCAAAAATTAGAAGCAGAGCCCAATGGCTAGAAAAAGGTGAAAAACCTACAAAGTACTTTTTCAATTTAGAGAACAAACGTACAACAGAAAACACACTAGAGTCAGTCTTAAATAGACACGATACTGAAGTACACGGAGACGATGAAATCAAAACAACGGTTGAAGAATTCTATACAGAATTATATACGAAAATACCAGTCGACGAAAAAATACAGAAAGAGCTGTTAGAAAATATCACCGCAAAATTGGACGAACACGAAAAAGAACTATGTGAAGGAGAGATAAGTGAAGAAGAGGCGCTAGCCGCTCTCAACTCACTAAATAATGGAAAGTCACCCGGAAAAGACGGAATTCCAATAGAATTTTATAAGAAATTTTGGTCAATCCTGAAAACAAGCCTTCTAGAAGTTTTTGAAGAAGCATACACGCTAGATCAACTACCAGAGTCTCTACAAGAGAGTATCATTAGACTTCTATACAAAAAAGATTGTAGGAAAAACTTAAAAAACTGGCGACCAATCTCACTGCTCAATGCAGACTATAAAATAGTGGCGAAGATCCTAGCAAACAGACTACGTAAAGTGCTAGAGAATATCGTGGAAAACGATCAAACATGTGGAGTACCAGGTAGACTTATATCGAATAATTTGAACTTGATCAGGGATGTACTAGACTACATGAACCGTACAGACGAATGTGGAATTCTAATCAGTTTAGATCAAGAGAAAGCTTTTGATAAGGTAGATCGCACGCTTTTGGATAAGATCCTAGTACGGTATGGATTTGGCGAATATTTTCGCAATTGGATTAAAGTATTATACGCAGGTGCGAAAGCACAAGTGATTTGCAACGGGGATCTGACCGGATATTTCCCATTAGACATAGGCGTACGACAGGGTTGTCCAATCTCCCCGCTTTTATATATATTAATCGCGGAAGTCCTAGGAAACAACATAAAACGTAATGACAATATAGAAGGCTTTTTGTTACCAGGAG
>JAOWCC010001071.1:15000-42500 GCA_030867875.1 Actinernus sp. WN-2022 | reverse complement strand
ACGCGGGAGGCAACTGTGATCATGAAGGCAGTCCTCTCAGGGCGAGGCCCTTTCATTGCACTTCGATTGGGTTGACCCCTGCGATTACCCCAAATGTGGGTAACTCGAGCGTATAATTTCTGGTAGTGGGGACCTGCGTTCGCGCTCGTCCCCGAACAACCAACTTGTATCCAATTCTCTTGTCTTCTAGTGCGCGTTAGTGAATAATACGATCGCAGTACAACAATACGAATGTAGTACTAAGAATGCCTAGAATACTAGAATGACTCGCTCGTGCTTGACGTGGCTAGACTACTACTACTACTACGCACGAACTAGCGAGAGTAGTTAGAACGATGTCGACTACAAACCGAATCGTTTAACCAATTCACGGCTCAACGCTGGTTTTCACAAACGCACTCCTGAGGAGGACGCACAATGTGTATCGCGTTGTTCGTCCAGTATATGCTTTCGTACTGACTAACATATTTTATTCTCTCCCCGACAGCATGCTTTTCACACAGGAACAGAGCAACACAGCGAACACTCTGCTCCACACAAGCCGATTAGTGTCAGAGCGTCGTGCATGCAGAGGAAACTACTGCGCTATCATGACGTGAGTGTTGTAATGAGTGAATCGTTATCGCTTGTTCGATCGGGCCTCGTTCTGAAACGCTGTTTATTGGTTTTCTTTTTCTAGATTAAAAAAAAAAGTAGTAGCGCCCCCCAAATAGCGGGGAGGGGGGTATAGAAGCGAAGACGCCGAAAGCAAGCAGCAAGCAGAGCAAAAATGAAATGCCTACAGCACTAGGTATTCCCAGGCGGTCACCCATCCAAGTACTAACCTAGCCCGATCGGGCTTAACTTCGGTGATCGGACGAGAACCGGTGTTTTCCCGATGGTATGGCCGTAGACAGAAGTTGGAGGTCACTAGAATCTATTTTATAGGGGAGCTTCGTAGAATGGTTGCGTTGGCTTCGAGACATTTCGGGGCATTCGGGGGAGAGTTGGGCAAGTTGGAAAACATGTCAAAAACGTGGTTGTCAGGCAGCACTGACTGACAGTGCATCACTAGTGCTTGCCGCACGGCCTTGCTCGATTGCCGTACCGTGCCATAGTATAGTGCACACGCAGATTTGTCGTTGTGCTCTAGCTCCCACATGGCCAGTGCGCCTTTTGGCGACGGCGTCCCCAATTTTCGAGAAGGAAGGGCATCGCTTCTCGGCCTTTTGGCTAAGATCAAGTGTAGTATCTGTTCTTATCAGCTTAATATCTGATACGCTGCTCATTGAGTAGCTCATATATTAAACTGATTTTTGGAATTAGGCTGTGGAAAAGAGGCTTGCCTCGTCCCAGCCACGGGTCGTCTCGGTATTGCACTACCTCCGAGTATGGCCCCCTTCCCTTTGGGAAGAACCCAACATCCCTATTAACTGGACGAACAAATCCTTTTCCTTTACAGATAACGTACAGGGTGGTACAAGTATGTGGCACGGAAGGGGGAGAGGCACGGACGGGTCGTCGTCGTCGCGCTCCCACATGGAATACGACCGTCACGGACGCGAGGTAATTTTACCGTGCGTTAGGCAAGTCATACTTACCTGACGCGGGAGGCAACTGTGATCATGAAGGCAGTCCTCTCAGGGCGAGGCCCTTTCATTGCACTTCGATTGGGTTGACCCCTGCGATTACCCCAAATGTGGGTAACTCGAGCGTATAATTTCTGGTAGTGGGGACCTGCGTTCGCGCTCGTCCCCGAACAACCAACTTGTATCCAATTCTCTTGTCTTCTAGTGCGCGTTAGTGAATAATACGATCGCAGTACAACAATACGAATGTAGTACTAAGAATGCCTAGAATACTAGAATGACTCGCTCGTGCTTGACGTGGCTAGACTACTACTACTACTACGCACGAACTAGCGAGAGTAGTTAGAACGATGTCGACTACAAACCGAATCGTTTAACCAATTCACGGCTCAACGCTGGTTTTCACAAACGCACTCCTGAGGAGGACGCACAATGTGTATCGCGTTGTTCGTCCAGTATATGCTTTCGTACTGACTAACATATTTTATTCTCTCCCCGACAGCATGCTTTTCACACAGGAACAGAGCAACACAGCGAACACTCTGCTCCACACAAGCCGATTAGTGTCAGAGCGTCGTGCATGCAGAGGAAACTACTGCGCTATCATGACGTGAGTGTTGTAATGAGTGAATCGTTATCGCTTGTTCGATCGGGCCTCGTTCTGAAACGCTGTTTATTGGTTTTCTTTTTCTAGATTAAAAAAAAAAGTAGTAGCGCCCCCCAAATAGCGGGGAGGGGGGTATAGAAGCGAAGACGCCGAAAGCAAGCAGCAAGCAGAGCAAAAATGAAATGCCTACAGCACTAGGTATTCCCAGGCGGTCACCCATCCAAGTACTAACCTAGCCCGATCGGGCTTAACTTCGGTGATCGGACGAGAACCGGTGTTTTCCCGATGGTATGGCCGTAGACAGAAGTTGGAGGTCACTAGAATCTATTTTATAGGGGAGCTTCGTAGAATGGTTGCGTTGGCTTCGAGACATTTCGGGGCATTCGGGGGAGAGTTGGGCAAGTTGGAAAACATGTCAAAAACGTGGTTGTCAGGCAGCACTGACTGACAGTGCATCACTAGTGCTTGCCGCACGGCCTTGCTCGATTGCCGTACCGTGCCATAGTATAGTGCACACGCAGATTTGTCGTTGTGCTCTAGCTCCCACATGGCCAGTGCGCCTTTTGGCGACGGCGTCCCCAATTTTCGAGAAGGAAGGGCATCGCTTCTCGGCCTTTTGGCTAAGATCAAGTGTAGTATCTGTTCTTATCAGCTTAATATCTGATACGCTGCTCATTGAGTAGCTCATATATTAAACTGATTTTTGGAATTAGGCTGTGGAAAAGAGGCTTGCCTCGTCCCAGCCACGGGTCGTCTCGGTATTGCACTACCTCCGAGTATGGCCCCCTTCCCTTTGGGAAGAACCCAACATCCCTATTAACTGGACGAACAAATCCTTTTCCTTTACAGATAACGTACAGGGTGGTACAAGTATGTGGCACGGAAGGGGGAGAGGCACGGACGGGTCGTCGTCGTCGCGCTCCCACATGGAATACGACCGTCACGGACGCGAGGTAATTTTACCGTGCGTTAGGCAAGTCATACTTACCTGACGCGGGAGGCAACTGTGATCATGAAGGCAGTCCTCTCAGGGCGAGGCCCTTTCATTGCACTTCGATTGGGTTGACCCCTGCGATTACCCCAAATGTGGGTAACTCGAGCGTATAATTTCTGGTAGTGGGGACCTGCGTTCGCGCTCGTCCCCGAACAACCAACTTGTATCCAATTCTCTTGTCTTCTAGTGCGCGTTAGTGAATAATACGATCGCAGTACAACAATACGAATGTAGTACTAAGAATGCCTAGAATACTAGAATGACTCGCTCGTGCTTGACGTGGCTAGACTACTACTACTACTACGCACGAACTAGCGAGAGTAGTTAGAACGATGTCGACTACAAACCGAATCGTTTAACCAATTCACGGCTCAACGCTGGTTTTCACAAACGCACTCCTGAGGAGGACGCACAATGTGTATCGCGTTGTTCGTCCAGTATATGCTTTCGTACTGACTAACATATTTTATTCTCTCCCCGACAGCATGCTTTTCACACAGGAACAGAGCAACACAGCGAACACTCTGCTCCACACAAGCCGATTAGTGTCAGAGCGTCGTGCATGCAGAGGAAACTACTGCGCTATCATGACGTGAGTGTTGTAATGAGTGAATCGTTATCGCTTGTTCGATCGGGCCTCGTTCTGAAACGCTGTTTATTGGTTTTCTTTTTCTAGATTAAAAAAAAAAGTAGTAGCGCCCCCCAAATAGCGGGGAGGGGGGTATAGAAGCGAAGACGCCGAAAGCAAGCAGCAAGCAGAGCAAAAATGAAATGCCTACAGCACTAGGTATTCCCAGGCGGTCACCCATCCAAGTACTAACCTAGCCCGATCGGGCTTAACTTCGGTGATCGGACGAGAACCGGTGTTTTCCCGATGGTATGGCCGTAGACAGAAGTTGGAGGTCACTAGAATCTATTTTATAGGGGAGCTTCGTAGAATGGTTGCGTTGGCTTCGAGACATTTCGGGGCATTCGGGGGAGAGTTGGGCAAGTTGGAAAACATGTCAAAAACGTGGTTGTCAGGCAGCACTGACTGACAGTGCATCACTAGTGCTTGCCGCACGGCCTTGCTCGATTGCCGTACCGTGCCATAGTATAGTGCACACGCAGATTTGTCGTTGTGCTCTAGCTCCCACATGGCCAGTGCGCCTTTTGGCGACGGCGTCCCCAATTTTCGAGAAGGAAGGGCATCGCTTCTCGGCCTTTTGGCTAAGATCAAGTGTAGTATCTGTTCTTATCAGCTTAATATCTGATACGCTGCTCATTGAGTAGCTCATATATTAAACTGATTTTTGGAATTAGGCTGTGGAAAAGAGGCTTGCCTCGTCCCAGCCACGGGTCGTCTCGGTATTGCA
Source organism: Actinernus sp. WN-2022 (assembly GCA_030867875.1). Lineage (NCBI taxonomy): Eukaryota > Metazoa > Cnidaria > Anthozoa > Actiniaria > Actinernidae > Actinernus > Actinernus sp. WN-2022. The sequence goes on along the minus strand of JAOWCC010001071.1, from coordinate 37,976 downwards.
CTACCTCCGAGTATGGCCCCCTTCCCTTTGGGAAGAACCCAACATCCCTATTAACTGGACGAACAAATCCTTTTCCTTTACAGATAACGTACAGGGTGGTACAAGTATGTGGCACGGAAGGGGGAGAGGCACGGACGGGTCGTCGTCGTCGCGCTCCCACATGGAATACGACCGTCACGGACGCGAGGTAATTTTACCGTGCGTTAGGCAAGTCATACTTACCTGACGCGGGAGGCAACTGTGATCATGAAGGCAGTCCTCTCAGGGCGAGGCCCTTTCATTGCACTTCGATTGGGTTGACCCCTGCGATTACCCCAAATGTGGGTAACTCGAGCGTATAATTTCTGGTAGTGGGGACCTGCGTTCGCGCTCGTCCCCGAACAACCAACTTGTATCCAATTCTCTTGTCTTCTAGTGCGCGTTAGTGAATAATACGATCGCAGTACAACAATACGAATGTAGTACTAAGAATGCCTAGAATACTAGAATGACTCGCTCGTGCTTGACGTGGCTAGACTACTACTACTACTACGCACGAACTAGCGAGAGTAGTTAGAACGATGTCGACTACAAACCGAATCGTTTAACCAATTCACGGCTCAACGCTGGTTTTCACAAACGCACTCCTGAGGAGGACGCACAATGTGTATCGCGTTGTTCGTCCAGTATATGCTTTCGTACTGACTAACATATTTTATTCTCTCCCCGACAGCATGCTTTTCACACAGGAACAGAGCAACACAGCGAACACTCTGCTCCACACAAGCCGATTAGTGTCAGAGCGTCGTGCATGCAGAGGAAACTACTGCGCTATCATGACGTGAGTGTTGTAATGAGTGAATCGTTATCGCTTGTTCGATCGGGCCTCGTTCTGAAACGCTGTTTATTGGTTTTCTTTTTCTAGATTAAAAAAAAAAGTAGTAGCGCCCCCCAAATAGCGGGGAGGGGGGTATAGAAGCGAAGACGCCGAAAGCAAGCAGCAAGCAGAGCAAAAATGAAATGCCTACAGCACTAGGTATTCCCAGGCGGTCACCCATCCAAGTACTAACCTAGCCCGATCGGGCTTAACTTCGGTGATCGGACGAGAACCGGTGTTTTCCCGATGGTATGGCCGTAGACAGAAGTTGGAGGTCACTAGAATCTATTTTATAGGGGAGCTTCGTAGAATGGTTGCGTTGGCTTCGAGACATTTCGGGGCATTCGGGGGAGAGTTGGGCAAGTTGGAAAACATGTCAAAAACGTGGTTGTCAGGCAGCACTGACTGACAGTGCATCACTAGTGCTTGCCGCACGGCCTTGCTCGATTGCCGTACCGTGCCATAGTATAGTGCACACGCAGATTTGTCGTTGTGCTCTAGCTCCCACATGGCCAGTGCGCCTTTTGGCGACGGCGTCCCCAATTTTCGAGAAGGAAGGGCATCGCTTCTCGGCCTTTTGGCTAAGATCAAGTGTAGTATCTGTTCTTATCAGCTTAATATCTGATACGCTGCTCATTGAGTAGCTCATATATTAAACTGATTTTTGGAATTAGGCTGTGGAAAAGAGGCTTGCCTCGTCCCAGCCACGGGTCGTCTCGGTATTGCACTACCTCCGAGTATGGCCCCCTTCCCTTTGGGAAGAACCCAACATCCCTATTAACTGGACGAACAAATCCTTTTCCTTTACAGATAACGTACAGGGTGGTACAAGTATGTGGCACGGAAGGGGGAGAGGCACGGACGGGTCGTCGTCGTCGCGCTCCCACATGGAATACGACCGTCACGGACGCGAGGTAATTTTACCGTGCGTTAGGCAAGTCATACTTACCTGACGCGGGAGGCAACTGTGATCATGAAGGCAGTCCTCTCAGGGCGAGGCCCTTTCATTGCACTTCGATTGGGTTGACCCCTGCGATTACCCCAAATGTGGGTAACTCGAGCGTATAATTTCTGGTAGTGGGGACCTGCGTTCGCGCTCGTCCCCGAACAACCAACTTGTATCCAATTCTCTTGTCTTCTAGTGCGCGTTAGTGAATAATACGATCGCAGTACAACAATACGAATGTAGTACTAAGAATGCCTAGAATACTAGAATGACTCGCTCGTGCTTGACGTGGCTAGACTACTACTACTACTACGCACGAACTAGCGAGAGTAGTTAGAACGATGTCGACTACAAACCGAATCGTTTAACCAATTCACGGCTCAACGCTGGTTTTCACAAACGCACTCCTGAGGAGGACGCACAATGTGTATCGCGTTGTTCGTCCAGTATATGCTTTCGTACTGACTAACATATTTTATTCTCTCCCCGACAGCATGCTTTTCACACAGGAACAGAGCAACACAGCGAACACTCTGCTCCACACAAGCCGATTAGTGTCAGAGCGTCGTGCATGCAGAGGAAACTACTGCGCTATCATGACGTGAGTGTTGTAATGAGTGAATCGTTATCGCTTGTTCGATCGGGCCTCGTTCTGAAACGCTGTTTATTGGTTTTCTTTTTCTAGATTAAAAAAAAAAGTAGTAGCGCCCCCCAAATAGCGGGGAGGGGGGTATAGAAGCGAAGACGCCGAAAGCAAGCAGCAAGCAGAGCAAAAATGAAATGCCTACAGCACTAGGTATTCCCAGGCGGTCACCCATCCAAGTACTAACCTAGCCCGATCGGGCTTAACTTCGGTGATCGGACGAGAACCGGTGTTTTCCCGATGGTATGGCCGTAGACAGAAGTTGGAGGTCACTAGAATCTATTTTATAGGGGAGCTTCGTAGAATGGTTGCGTTGGCTTCGAGACATTTCGGGGCATTCGGGGGAGAGTTGGGCAAGTTGGAAAACATGTCAAAAACGTGGTTGTCAGGCAGCACTGACTGACAGTGCATCACTAGTGCTTGCCGCACGGCCTTGCTCGATTGCCGTACCGTGCCATAGTATAGTGCACACGCAGATTTGTCGTTGTGCTCTAGCTCCCACATGGCCAGTGCGCCTTTTGGCGACGGCGTCCCCAATTTTCGAGAAGGAAGGGCATCGCTTCTCGGCCTTTTGGCTAAGATCCGTGTGTTAGCCCTCGTGCTATATCGGGACTTAGTCATATTTTCCTCTCTTTTGTAACTTGTGTTTATCTTAGGGACTCGGCCCCGTATCGGGGATCCCGTTTGTCCCGAACTCTACGGTTTGACGGCCGATCTCGCAATCGTCACTGTGGTGTAAGCGACACTATGTTGAGTAAAATCAGGCGACTTTTGACTGTTAGCGTTAGCACCGGGCTTTCGCTGGGTACAAGACCGAGCTGTCGAGAAATTTTCGAGACGTTATACGAAGACGGATACACGGCAGAAAATATCAAGTGTATACAAAGAGAGCAGAACGGCGATAGTTCGGTTACTTTTTCAGATGAAGTTTTAAAAGATCGTTTCCTGGCGAAGAATAGTTTCGAGATCAACGGAATACCATACCTGACGAAGAATATCGATGGCAATGTACGGTTTGTTAAACTGATGTATATGCCGTACGAGGTCCCTGACGAGACGGTTCTAGGCATACTACGGCCATACGGACAAGTCTTCGGGCTCAGGAGAGACAAACACTCTGGCACACCTATCGAGAACGGCACTCGAACAGTGAAGATGGCCATCAACAAACCCCTGCCATCCTATCTGTACGTGGGAGACCACCAAGTGGTTATCTACTACCAGGGTCAAGTGAAAACTTGCAGAAAGTGTGGGGTCGCTGGCCACCTAGGCAGCGAATGCAAGATACAGATTTGCTACAACTGCCGAGAGTTCGGACACCACAGCAAAGAATGCCCACATGGCCTGTCCTGCAAGCTGTGTGGCAGCATGACGCATGTAGCAAGAGACTGTACTGGTACATGGGCCCACATAGTACGCTTCCCAGAGTACAAACGTAGAACAGCCGAGGCAGAAGAAGACCCAGCCCGTTCAGGATGGGAAGATGAAGTAGAAGAGGGGGAAGTTCGTCCAGAGGCGAATAGCGAACGAAAAGACGAGAGCCAACGGATGGAACAATCTCAGACTTCAACAGACGAACCAACGAAAGAGAACGAAGCAGAAACACCCGCTGAACCACCAGTAACTATCGTCATAGTGAAAGAACCGGAAATAGTACCAGAAGAAAAGCCAGAAGAAACCAATGCTGAGAGAGTTATTAGCTTCGAGTGGGCCAATGTCATCCCGCCTAGCCAAGCAAACGAGCAGCCCTGGACCATCGTGCCGATGAAGAACCCTTTCAATTCGAAACCGAAAACGAAGCCAGCGATCACCCCCGTAACCTTCCTGGCCGGCCTTACCCGCAAGCCAACGAAGCCAACCCTCACTACCGGCCACAGAAGCAGAAGCCGTGTGAAGAAAAACACAACAAATTCTGAAACACCGACTGACATGGACGCCGAAGGTAACAACAAACGTACTCATGATTCTGATAGCTCGACTAACGAGCTTAATCAACCTAAGAATTCGAAGGTCTAGATTTATTTTTAACTCTAACTACAATTCAAGAATGTCACTGCTCTGCCGTCTGTGACTACAATCAATGTTAGGGGAATCGGTAGTAAACAAAAACGAGAAATAGCTATACCGGGTTTAACCAATTGTCAGAGTGATATCTTGTTGTTACAGGAAACACACATAGACAGACAGAAAAAAGCTTACGCTTTCGAAAAAGAGTGGCAGGGCCCTTGTTATTGGAGTTTTGGTACTGAAAAAAGCGCCGGCGTAGGCATTGTTATAAAGAAAAACTGCCCCTTACAAGTGATTGAATACAATCATGACACAGACGGCAGAGTTATGAGTGTTTTAGCTAAATCCGGCCGGGTTAAAATTAATTTAGTCTCGATTTATGCTCCGAACGAACTCAAAGCTAGAAAAGAATTTTTGTCTGATGTCCACAAATATTTTTATCCCGGAGCCGAAGTTATCCTGGGGGGCGATTTCAACTGTGTAGAATATGTACGTGACAAGAACGGATCCACAGAGAGTAATCTGGGTGGCAAGGAAGAACTTAAGAACCTAAGAAATGACTTTGATTTGGTAGACGTTTGGCAGAAATTGCACCCAAACACGAGCCAATTTACTTGGCTTAATAGCAACAAAACAATCGGTTCGCGACTAGACCGGTTTTACACACCTAGATTGCTTCAAGATCAGATTCGCTCTTGCGAAATCAGACCCTGTACATTCTCTGACCACGACTATGTGACACTAAGGCTGAATCTGAATAACTTTGCTTCGAGAGGACCGGGAATTTGGAAATTAAATACCTCCTTATTGAAGGAGAATGAATACATTACCGAAATTGAAAACTTGATTGAGGAAATCAAAAAAGAAAAAGATAACTTTGGAACCCAGGGAATGTGGTGGGATTATTTAAAACTAAACGTTAAGAATAAATCAATTGAGTTCAGTAAGAGGATAAAAAGAGAATTAATTCACGAACGAAATAGAATAACAAAACAATTGATAAAAGCTAAAACCAGACTAGCTAGAGGCGACGCGACAGCGAGCCGTGACATTTTGACCCTGGGAAGCCAGTTAAGTGCTATCGAAAAACAACAACTCGAGGGGGCTAAAATTAGAAGCCGATCTAACTGGATCGAAGAAGGAGAAAAAACAACCCGGTATTTCTTCAACCTAGAGAAAGGACACAGAGATAATAATCAAGTAGGTTCATGTTTTGACAAAAACAATAAAGAAGTGAATTCCACCGAAGAAATATTAAATACCTTGCACGGGTTTTACTCAGAACTTTACGGGAAAGAAGAGACGAGCGCTGAAGCTCAAAATACTCTACTAGAGAGTTTAGATAGTAAATTAGAGGAGGAATCGAGGAAGAAATGCGAGGGATTGATTACCAAGCGGGAAATCACAAATGCCCTTAAGAAATTAGCAAAAGGGAAAACACCGGGATCAGACGGGCTCCCAGTCGAATTTTATTTAAAATTCTGGGGAAAACTAGAAGACGAATTTCTAGAGGTAGTGAATGAAAGCTCGTTTCTAGAATGTTTGCCGATTAGCATGAGAGAAAGTATTATAAGACTTTTGTATAAAAAAGAAGATCGCAGAGACCTAAAAAATTGGCGACCCATCTCGCTACTAAACATCGATTATAAAATCATAGCGAAATGTTTATCAGAACGCTTGAAAACAGTCCTAGGGGATGTAATTGATTTAGATCAAACATGCTCAGTGCCGGGAAGAAAGATATCCGATAATTTAAATCTGATTAGAGACATTTTAGATCTGATTGAAAAAACCGAGGAAACCGGTATACTAATTAATTTGGATCAAGAAAAAGCCTTTGATCGAGTTGATCGGGAATTTTTAGAAAAAACCCTAGTGACTTTCGGTTTCGGACCGGAGTTTAGAAAATGGATACATGTGTTGTATCGCGGAGCCAACAGCACAATTTTGTGCAATGGCTGGTTCACAGAACGCTTTAACCTAGAAAAAGGTATTCGACAGGGGTGTCCTATGTCACCACTGTTGTATGTTTTAGTCGCCGAAGTTTTAGGAAAGCAGATAAGAAATGACAAAGAAATCAAAGGCTTTTTACTCCCCGGGGCAAAAGGGGGAGAATTTAAAGTATCACAATACGCTGACGATATGACGATCTACGTGAAAGATCTTACGTCACTAGACAAAGTTCTAAACGTTGTAAACATTTACGAACAAGCAACGGGGGCAAAGCTCAATAACAAGAAAAGCGAAGCGATGTGGCTGGGACTTTGGAAAACAAACCCATTTAAACCTCATGGTTTAAAATGGGTAACAAAGATGAAAATTTTAGGAGTAGTTTTTGGCGAAGAAGCGGACAAATTGAATTGGGAACCGAAACTATTAAAATTGAGTAAAACCCTAGATATGTGGAAATCACGAAGTCTTTCTTTCACCGGTAAAGCACTGATTGTGAATGTGATTGGTTCTTCGAAATTCTGGTATCTAGCTAGAGTTCTCCCAGTCCCCTCGTGGGTAGTTCTAACTTACGAGAAAACAATCTGGCCATTTATTTGGGGCGGTAGAATGGAAACCGTGAAAAGGCGGTCTTGCATTTTGCCGCCCCAGAGGGGAGGTCTAGGTATAGTAGACTTCCAGACGAAATGTAAAGCGTTAAGACTCAAAAATGTAAACGAAGCGCTTACGGGCGGTAATGTCAAATGGCATTACATGGCTAAATATTTTATCGGTAGGCGAGTGGCAGCACTGCACCCAATCTGGCGAGGTTTAAGGTCCAATTTGACACCGAATGCAATGTCGGCCACGGCATATTATGATTTGTTTCTAGAGGGGGTGAAGAAACTCTCTCTTCCCCCCGCAAAAACAACTAAGAAATTATACAAAGAGATGATAGAAGATAAATATGTAGAGCCATTAGCCACAGACTTCTGGCGAAACAGGCTAAAAGGTGAAAAATGGGAGGACATTTGGTCCGCCATAAGAGACCCGCTTACGGAAGCAAAAAAATCAGACATAGTTTGGTTGGCGGTCAACAGAGGTTTAAAAGTTCGAAAAAATCTCACCGACTGGGGGTATAAGGTTAGTTCGCAAAATTGTGCGGTGTGTAATAGGACAGAGACAATCGACCATTGCCTCGTTCTTTGCACTAGAGCCAAGAAAGTATGGGCTAAGTTCTTTCCAGTAATACGAAAACTCATACCGAGTTTTATCCCAACACCGGAAATGGTACTATTAAATCTGTTTCCCGATACAACCAGTGTATCGGCAGCGAATCTCGCACGTTACGTTATCAAAACAATTGTTTACCATCTGTGGCACAGCCGCAACAGGGCTACGTTTAGGAACAGCGTGGACAATGTCAATGGCATTAGAAGCGCTGTTCTAAACGACATTCAAGCAAGAGTCATTGTTGATTTTAAGTCCCTATCGAGGGAACTGTTTGTAATTAGGTGGCAATACCGTGACATATTGTGTACGGTCCGGCACGAAAAAGTAGTAGTTAATATTTAAGCATTTACTCACGACGTTAACCAATAAAGAGGGATATAACCTCCGTTTAAATTTATACTTGACCTAGAACACAAAGAACTTTGATCTATGATCAATATGAACTATGAACAATGGTTGATACACTGACAATTTAAGTGAGAATAACCGCTTACCTGGTCTGTAAAAGTTTCGTCCCCGTTTCCGTACCTGTCCTGTAAATACAAGTTAGTAGATTTAATGTAAATAAACTGCCGGGAGTTACCCGGATATTGAAAAACAAAAAAATCTGTTCTTATCAGCTTAATATCTGATACGCTGCTCATTGAGTAGCTCATATATTAAACTGATTTTTGGAATTAGGCTGTGGAAAAGAGGCTTGCCTCGTCCCAGCCACGGGTCGTCTCGGTATTGCACTACCTCCGAGTATGGCCCCCTTCCCTTTGGGAAGAACCCAACATCCCTATTAACTGGACGAACAAATCCTTTTCCTTTACAGATAACGTACAGGGTGGTACAAGTATGTGGCACGGAAGGGGGAGAGGCACGGACGGGTCGTCGTCGTCGCGCTCCCACATGGAATACGACCGTCACGGACGCGAGGTAATTTTACCGTGCGTTAGGCAAGTCATACTTACCTGACGCGGGAGGCAACTGTGATCATGAAGGCAGTCCTCTCAGGGCGAGGCCCTTTCATTGCACTTCGATTGGGTTGACCCCTGCGATTACCCCAAATGTGGGTAACTCGAGCGTATAATTTCTGGTAGTGGGGACCTGCGTTCGCGCTCGTCCCCGAACAACCAACTTGTATCCAATTCTCTTGTCTTCTAGTGCGCGTTAGTGAATAATACGATCGCAGTACAACAATACGAATGTAGTACTAAGAATGCCTAGAATACTAGAATGACTCGCTCGTGCTTGACGTGGCTAGACTACTACTACTACTACGCACGAACTAGCGAGAGTAGTTAGAACGATGTCGACTACAAACCGAATCGTTTAACCAATTCACGGCTCAACGCTGGTTTTCACAAACGCACTCCTGAGGAGGACGCACAATGTGTATCGCGTTGTTCGTCCAGTATATGCTTTCGTACTGACTAACATATTTTATTCTCTCCCCGACAGCATGCTTTTCACACAGGAACAGAGCAACACAGCGAACACTCTGCTCCACACAAGCCGATTAGTGTCAGAGCGTCGTGCATGCAGAGGAAACTACTGCGCTATCATGACGTGAGTGTTGTAATGAGTGAATCGTTATCGCTTGTTCGATCGGGCCTCGTTCTGAAACGCTGTTTATTGGTTTTCTTTTTCTAGATTAAAAAAAAAAGTAGTAGCGCCCCCCAAATAGCGGGGAGGGGGGTATAGAAGCGAAGACGCCGAAAGCAAGCAGCAAGCAGAGCAAAAATGAAATGCCTACAGCACTAGGTATTCCCAGGCGGTCACCCATCCAAGTACTAACCTAGCCCGATCGGGCTTAACTTCGGTGATCGGACGAGAACCGGTGTTTTCCCGATGGTATGGCCGTAGACAGAAGTTGGAGGTCACTAGAATCTATTTTATAGGGGAGCTTCGTAGAATGGTTGCGTTGGCTTCGAGACATTTCGGGGCATTCGGGGGAGAGTTGGGCAAGTTGGAAAACATGTCAAAAACGTGGTTGTCAGGCAGCACTGACTGACAGTGCATCACTAGTGCTTGCCGCACGGCCTTGCTCGATTGCCGTACCGTGCCATAGTATAGTGCACACGCAGATTTGTCGTTGTGCTCTAGCTCCCACATGGCCAGTGCGCCTTTTGGCGACGGCGTCCCCAATTTTCGAGAAGGAAGGGCATCGCTTCTCGGCCTTTTGGCTAAGATCAAGTGTAGTATCTGTTCTTATCAGCTTAATATCTGATACGCTGCTCATTGAGTAGCTCATATATTAAACTGATTTTTGGAATTAGGCTGTGGAAAAGAGGCTTGCCTCGTCCCAGCCACGGGTCGTCTCGGTATTGCACTACCTCCGAGTATGGCCCCCTTCCCTTTGGGAAGAACCCAACATCCCTATTAACTGGACGAACAAATCCTTTTCCTTTACAGATAACGTACAGGGTGGTACAAGTATGTGGCACGGAAGGGGGAGAGGCACGGACGGGTCGTCGTCGTCGCGCTCCCACATGGAATACGACCGTCACGGACGCGAGGTAATTTTACCGTGCGTTAGGCAAGTCATACTTACCTGACGCGGGAGGCAACTGTGATCATGAAGGCAGTCCTCTCAGGGCGAGGCCCTTTCATTGCACTTCGATTGGGTTGACCCCTGCGATTACCCCAAATGTGGGTAACTCGAGCGTATAATTTCTGGTAGTGGGGACCTGCGTTCGCGCTCGTCCCCGAACAACCAACTTGTATCCAATTCTCTTGTCTTCTAGTGCGCGTTAGTGAATAATACGATCGCAGTACAACAATACGAATGTAGTACTAAGAATGCCTAGAATACTAGAATGACTCGCTCGTGCTTGACGTGGCTAGACTACTACTACTACTACGCACGAACTAGCGAGAGTAGTTAGAACGATGTCGACTACAAACCGAATCGTTTAACCAATTCACGGCTCAACGCTGGTTTTCACAAACGCACTCCTGAGGAGGACGCACAATGTGTATCGCGTTGTTCGTCCAGTATATGCTTTCGTACTGACTAACATATTTTATTCTCTCCCCGACAGCATGCTTTTCACACAGGAACAGAGCAACACAGCGAACACTCTGCTCCACACAAGCCGATTAGTGTCAGAGCGTCGTGCATGCAGAGGAAACTACTGCGCTATCATGACGTGAGTGTTGTAATGAGTGAATCGTTATCGCTTGTTCGATCGGGCCTCGTTCTGAAACGCTGTTTATTGGTTTTCTTTTTCTAGATTAAAAAAAAAAGTAGTAGCGCCCCCCAAATAGCGGGGAGGGGGGTATAGAAGCGAAGACGCCGAAAGCAAGCAGCAAGCAGAGCAAAAATGAAATGCCTACAGCACTAGGTATTCCCAGGCGGTCACCCATCCAAGTACTAACCTAGCCCGATCGGGCTTAACTTCGGTGATCGGACGAGAACCGGTGTTTTCCCGATGGTATGGCCGTAGACAGAAGTTGGAGGTCACTAGAATCTATTTTATAGGGGAGCTTCGTAGAATGGTTGCGTTGGCTTCGAGACATTTCGGGGCATTCGGGGGAGAGTTGGGCAAGTTGGAAAACATGTCAAAAACGTGGTTGTCAGGCAGCACTGACTGACAGTGCATCACTAGTGCTTGCCGCACGGCCTTGCTCGATTGCCGTACCGTGCCATAGTATAGTGCACACGCAGATTTGTCGTTGTGCTCTAGCTCCCACATGGCCAGTGCGCCTTTTGGCGACGGCGTCCCCAATTTTCGAGAAGGAAGGGCATCGCTTCTCGGCCTTTTGGCTAAGATTAGTGTTTAGAAAGTTAGCCTATCTGTTATTCACTTTGTAACCCTTATTGTATCTTGAGGCGCTAACCCATGTGGGACGGCGTTCTCGGCAAACTCACGGTTTTGAGCCTACCGATCTCCCGAAGGCTTTTTCGCTTAGATTTCTAGTAGATTGTTTTTTTTTGGTCCCGAAGCGAGGCCAGCTTTCTTGTAGCGTGGAAATGGCCACGTTTGTGTTTAAGAGCGGTCAGTTCTCGTTCGATAAGGCCGATAAGAAGGATGTTCGTGCAGCAAACGTAGCTAAAGAAAGCAGCGATGCAGACGAGATAGTCTCGAACAAACTGCCTGGTAGACCCCGTACGCTGTACATGACCTCGCCAGAGAACGAAACAAGACGACTCGATTACATGGACGCCTTGAAGGACCGTGGGATTGAAGAGAAAGACGTGCTGAGGATCCAGAGAAACAACCAAACGAGACAGGTGACTATCACTTTCCGTACGACCGCCCAGAGAGAAGAACTATTGGATGTTGGCGTTCTACAGATTGCCGGCCAAACTGTAATGACCCAGGATGTTGATAATCCGCTAACGTTTATCAACATATATGACGTGCCATTTGAGCTTCCTGACGATGCCTTGAAAGAACACCTCAAGCGATTTGGCTCAGTGCTGTCGATCAGACGAGGCAAATACATCAACACCGAAATCGAGAACGGGATAATCCACGCTAGGATGAGATTGGAAAGACCAATACCAAGTTACCTCCGCATAGGACACCTGCAAATTGGTATCAGATACTCGGGGCAGACGTCTACTTGTAAGAAATGCAACTCTCCTGACCACTACGCTCGTGACTGCCATCTGGTAATATGCTTCAACTGCGAACAACTAGGACACGTGGCCCAGCACTGTCGTCTACCGACCAGATGTGCCATCTGCAGGAGTGATTGCCACTTAGCCCAACAGTGCCTCTACAACTGGGCTAACGAACAAGAACTCGAAACATGGTTGGGAGACGAAACCCCCGAAATCCAAGAGAACCGAGACACACAGAGAACAACAGAGATTAGCCAGGAATTAGCTTCCCCCCCAGAGAGCAATGAAACAGCTACCAAGGAAAAAACCCCGAAAGAGACCGAAGCCATAGGAAAAAATAAAGGATCAGGAAGAGCCCCGGCGAAAATAATCGAGACCGTTATCCCCGTGAGGACAGTGACAGCTCCAGTCATCGCTACAATCAAGAAAGCATCAGCGAAAACCAATCTACTTCAGAGCTTCGCCCAAACCGCTAGTGATGAGAAGTTAGAACAAGACCTGCAGGCCACTCTGGAGATGTTCGGTAGCGAAGAGAATGATATGGACGCTACGTCTACCGCCTCTAAGCGAGACCATAGTGGCTCTTCTACACCACACAATTCAGACGAAGATAACGAAGAGAGAGAAACACTGACCAGACCGACCACAACAACGACGAAAACAACCACCCAACCCTGGCAAAGCCCCAAAAGAAGAAATAAACTCAGAAAGAGAGCACAGCACAGTAAGTGGCCTTAACTTACCAGTAGATTCATTAAGCTTTCATCGATAAATGTCAGAGGGCTAGGAAATGAACAAAAACGCGGTATTATCTTAGCAGAACTTAGGAAACGTAATGATGATTTTATTTTCATGCAAGAGACTTTTGTAAACTGTATGAACAAAGCCCAAAGGGTTGACAAAGCATGGGGAAGACCAAGTTATTGGTCCTTTGGCACAGAAAAATGTGCAGGAGTCGGTATACTAACGCGAAATAACTCGAATTGGCAGGTAATTCAATTTAGACAAGATAGCGAAGGGCGTATATTGAGTCTACTGGTACGTTCAGGCCAACAGATTGTTAATCTGGTTAACATCTATGCCCCTACGGGTATAGTGGAAAGGAAATCGTTCATTAACAACTTGCACCAGTACTTCTTCCCCGGGGCAATAGTGATAATTGGCGGCGATTTTAATTGCATAGAGCACGAACGTGACCAATTCGGTCATGCAACGGATGCCTGCCTAGCAGGGAAATACGAATTACAAACCCTAAAAAACACGTTTCAACTTGTTGATATTTGGCGAAATGCACACCGAAACGTCAACGGATATACGTGGTGGAGAAGCGATCTGAGTGCAGGTTCTAGATTAGATAAATTCCTAGTTAGCAGTAGACTGAAAAACATTCAAAAGAGTGAAATCGAACCTTGTGTGTACTCTGACCACGAGTACATATCTCTCGTAGTGAACATTGAAAACAAACCCCAGCAATTTATTTGGAAAATGAATACGTCAGTCTTAAAAGAGGAAAAGTATGTCAAGAACATGGAACAAATTCTCTTGAGAGAGACTGAAATGAGCGATCGATTTCACACTCTTGGAGAATGGTGGGATTCGCTTAAGAACACAATCAGGAAAGAAACTAAGATTTATTGTTCTCGTAAAAGACGGGACGAGATTAGATTAAAAAATCAAAAGGCACGTGAGCTTATTAAAGAAAAACGACACTTTACCCCGGGGGATAAACAGGCAATTAAGAAAATCCAAACATTAGAAATAGAACTTAAGGGCATCTCAGAGAAACACCTAGAGGGAGTAAAGATACGAAGCAAAGCTCAATGGATAGAACAAGGCGAGAAACCGACTAAATACTTTTTTAGTCTTGAAAAGAAAAGAACGACAGACAACAATTTAGAATCGGTCGTGAATAGAGACAATATCGAAGTCTTTGAACACGAAGAAATAAAAACGGCTGTCCATGGGTTTTATACGGAACTCTACACTAGAGAACCAGTAGACGAACAAAAACAAGACGAACAGTTAAATAATATAACGAGACGTCTAGATAAAACATCACGAGATCTCTGCGAAGGTAAATTCACAGAAGCTGAAGCAATATCAGCCCTCAAAAACCTAAACAACGGGAAATCCCCCGGTAAGGATGGCATTCCGGTGGAATTCTATAAGATGTTTTGGGATCTCCTTAAGTCAAAACTTTTAGCAGTTTTAAATGAAGCTTATGAGCTGGGCCATTTATCGGCTTCACAACAAGAAAGCCTAATCCGGCTTCTGCATAAAAAAGACTGGCGGGCGGCACTTAAAAACTGGAGACCAATCTCGCTTTTGAATGCAGACTATAAACTGGCCGCAAAAATCCTAGCAAACAGACTTAGGAAAACATTAGAGAGTATAGTCGAAGAAGAGCAAACATGTGGTATACCAGACCGATTGATCTCGAGTAATCTAAATTTAATTAGAGATGTCCTGGATTATATTAACCGAACTGATGAGGCCGGAATTCTAGTTAACCTTGATCAAGAAAAAGCTTTCGATCGAGTTGATAGATCACTTCTAGATAAAGTATTGATCCGGTTCGGTTTTGGCGAGTCTTTTCGTAGATGGGTTAATGTGCTGTATAACAACGCAAAAGCACAAGTAATCTGTAACGGGGATTTGACAGAACAGATTAACTTAGAACGGGGAGTTCGCCAGGGTTGTCCACTTTCCCCCTTATTATATATCTTAACCGCGGAAGTCCTAGGGGCTAGTATCAAGCAAAACCCAGAGATACAAGGCTTTTTGCTGCCGGGAGCCAAAGGGCAACAATTTAAGATTGCCCAGTACGCGGACGACTCAACAGTTTTTGTTAAGTCAGAACGGTCTCTGACAGCACTTCTTAATGAGGTTGCTAAATACGAGAAAGCATCGGGGGCACGATTGAACAAAACAAAAACGGAAGCATTATGGCTTGGAATGTGGAAAACTAGAACGGATAATCCCCACGGTTTAAAGTGGGTAAACAAGATGAGAATTTTAGGAATTGTCTTCGGCCACGGTGATGTAGAAAAGGACAATTGGGAACCGAAACTAAAGAAATTAAGCAATAGCCTTGCTCTCTGGAAAACACGAGAACTATCATACGTAGGGAAGGCCCTAATAATTAATACTATTGGGGCCAGCAGATTTTGGTACGCCGCTCGCGTGTTACCACTGCCTGACTGGGTTATCAAACAATACAACACTATGGTTATGGGGTTCTTCTGGAACAGTAAAATGTATCCAGTAGCTCGAACAACCGTCATTAATAGCTTAAACAAAGGGGGAGTTGGTTTGGTAGACCTTGAAACAAAATGTAGAGCGCTAAGAGCAGTTAACGTGAGTGATGGGGCAAATTCAGGCCCCACCTCACAGTGGTACTATATGTTAAAGTACTTTCTAGGCAGCCAGCTGTCTCAGTTGAGACCAGAGTGGAATCATTTAAGAGACAACAGTACACCAAGCGCTGCACAACCAACGCTGTTTCTACAATCCTGCTTAACAGCAGTCAGAGAAACAAATGACCTCCCGATTAGAACCAGGACAAGAATAGTTTACAAAGCCCTAGTTAGTGGAGTTTGCACCGAATTTGATATTATTAGATACTGGGGCATTAGAAATAAATGCAGGTGGGAAACTCTCTGGACTAGAGTCAGGCAAGAAAAAACAGAAAATAAGAAAAACGACCTCCTCTGGTTAATTTTGACAAGAGGAGTTAAGATTCGAGAACAGCTTTACCACTGGCACATTGCAAAGACAAAGCAATGTGCCAGTTGTACCCAGACGGAAAGTATAAAACACTGTTTCTTAGAGTGCCAACGTATCAAGGCTGTTTGGAGGTTTTTTGAACCAAAAATCAGATCAGTAATAGGACAGTTTGAACCCGATGAACAGAGAGTTTTCCTATTAGAGTTCAACAACAACGATCCGAGTCTATGTGCTCAGGCTGGGTACTTAATAAAAACAGTACTTTATTGGACGTGGATAGCACGCAACCATGCTACGTTTAACAATTCACATGAAACCACGGACACGATAATTCAGTATATCATCAAAGACATT
The DNA here is from genome assembly GCA_030867875.1 of Actinernus sp. WN-2022. NCBI lineage: Eukaryota > Metazoa > Cnidaria > Anthozoa > Actiniaria > Actinernidae > Actinernus > Actinernus sp. WN-2022. The sequence goes on along the minus strand of JAOWCC010001071.1, from coordinate 21,724 downwards.
AGACTACGGTTACTGGTCAGCGGTTTCGGTTTAGAGCTGATCCAAGGCCTGCAGCTGTAAAGAGCACAATAGCTCAAGGAACTGAGTATCGGACTATGAACAATGAACTCAGCACTAAGTGCTATGTACAATGAGCTATGAGCCGAAGCGCCATAGACGATATCATAAGAGCAGAAAAACCTTGAGTACAAATGTAAAGGTCAACTGAGAAAAGTAATAAACGGGGCTCACCCCCCACTATGATATAAAAAAAAAAAATCTGTTCTTATCAGCTTAATATCTGATACGCTGCTCATTGAGTAGCTCATATATTAAACTGATTTTTGGAATTAGGCTGTGGAAAAGAGGCTTGCCTCGTCCCAGCCACGGGTCGTCTCGGTATTGCACTACCTCCGAGTATGGCCCCCTTCCCTTTGGGAAGAACCCAACATCCCTATTAACTGGACGAACAAATCCTTTTCCTTTACAGATAACGTACAGGGTGGTACAAGTATGTGGCACGGAAGGGGGAGAGGCACGGACGGGTCGTCGTCGTCGCGCTCCCACATGGAATACGACCGTCACGGACGCGAGGTAATTTTACCGTGCGTTAGGCAAGTCATACTTACCTGACGCGGGAGGCAACTGTGATCATGAAGGCAGTCCTCTCAGGGCGAGGCCCTTTCATTGCACTTCGATTGGGTTGACCCCTGCGATTACCCCAAATGTGGGTAACTCGAGCGTATAATTTCTGGTAGTGGGGACCTGCGTTCGCGCTCGTCCCCGAACAACCAACTTGTATCCAATTCTCTTGTCTTCTAGTGCGCGTTAGTGAATAATACGATCGCAGTACAACAATACGAATGTAGTACTAAGAATGCCTAGAATACTAGAATGACTCGCTCGTGCTTGACGTGGCTAGACTACTACTACTACTACGCACGAACTAGCGAGAGTAGTTAGAACGATGTCGACTACAAACCGAATCGTTTAACCAATTCACGGCTCAACGCTGGTTTTCACAAACGCACTCCTGAGGAGGACGCACAATGTGTATCGCGTTGTTCGTCCAGTATATGCTTTCGTACTGACTAACATATTTTATTCTCTCCCCGACAGCATGCTTTTCACACAGGAACAGAGCAACACAGCGAACACTCTGCTCCACACAAGCCGATTAGTGTCAGAGCGTCGTGCATGCAGAGGAAACTACTGCGCTATCATGACGTGAGTGTTGTAATGAGTGAATCGTTATCGCTTGTTCGATCGGGCCTCGTTCTGAAACGCTGTTTATTGGTTTTCTTTTTCTAGATTAAAAAAAAAAGTAGTAGCGCCCCCCAAATAGCGGGGAGGGGGGTATAGAAGCGAAGACGCCGAAAGCAAGCAGCAAGCAGAGCAAAAATGAAATGCCTACAGCACTAGGTATTCCCAGGCGGTCACCCATCCAAGTACTAACCTAGCCCGATCGGGCTTAACTTCGGTGATCGGACGAGAACCGGTGTTTTCCCGATGGTATGGCCGTAGACAGAAGTTGGAGGTCACTAGAATCTATTTTATAGGGGAGCTTCGTAGAATGGTTGCGTTGGCTTCGAGACATTTCGGGGCATTCGGGGGAGAGTTGGGCAAGTTGGAAAACATGTCAAAAACGTGGTTGTCAGGCAGCACTGACTGACAGTGCATCACTAGTGCTTGCCGCACGGCCTTGCTCGATTGCCGTACCGTGCCATAGTATAGTGCACACGCAGATTTGTCGTTGTGCTCTAGCTCCCACATGGCCAGTGCGCCTTTTGGCGACGGCGTCCCCAATTTTCGAGAAGGAAGGGCATCGCTTCTCGGCCTTTTGGCTAAGATCAAGTGTAGTATCTGTTCTTATCAGCTTAATATCTGATACGCTGCTCATTGAGTAGCTCATATATTAAACTGATTTTTGGAATTAGGCTGTGGAAAAGAGGCTTGCCTCGTCCCAGCCACGGGTCGTCTCGGTATTGCACTACCTCCGAGTATGGCCCCCTTCCCTTTGGGAAGAACCCAACATCCCTATTAACTGGACGAACAAATCCTTTTCCTTTACAGATAACGTACAGGGTGGTACAAGTATGTGGCACGGAAGGGGGAGAGGCACGGACGGGTCGTCGTCGTCGCGCTCCCACATGGAATACGACCGTCACGGACGCGAGGTAATTTTACCGTGCGTTAGGCAAGTCATACTTACCTGACGCGGGAGGCAACTGTGATCATGAAGGCAGTCCTCTCAGGGCGAGGCCCTTTCATTGCACTTCGATTGGGTTGACCCCTGCGATTACCCCAAATGTGGGTAACTCGAGCGTATAATTTCTGGTAGTGGGGACCTGCGTTCGCGCTCGTCCCCGAACAACCAACTTGTATCCAATTCTCTTGTCTTCTAGTGCGCGTTAGTGAATAATACGATCGCAGTACAACAATACGAATGTAGTACTAAGAATGCCTAGAATACTAGAATGACTCGCTCGTGCTTGACGTGGCTAGACTACTACTACTACTACGCACGAACTAGCGAGAGTAGTTAGAACGATGTCGACTACAAACCGAATCGTTTAACCAATTCACGGCTCAACGCTGGTTTTCACAAACGCACTCCTGAGGAGGACGCACAATGTGTATCGCGTTGTTCGTCCAGTATATGCTTTCGTACTGACTAACATATTTTATTCTCTCCCCGACAGCATGCTTTTCACACAGGAACAGAGCAACACAGCGAACACTCTGCTCCACACAAGCCGATTAGTGTCAGAGCGTCGTGCATGCAGAGGAAACTACTGCGCTATCATGACGTGAGTGTTGTAATGAGTGAATCGTTATCGCTTGTTCGATCGGGCCTCGTTCTGAAACGCTGTTTATTGGTTTTCTTTTTCTAGATTAAAAAAAAAAGTAGTAGCGCCCCCCAAATAGCGGGGAGGGGGGTATAGAAGCGAAGACGCCGAAAGCAAGCAGCAAGCAGAGCAAAAATGAAATGCCTACAGCACTAGGTATTCCCAGGCGGTCACCCATCCAAGTACTAACCTAGCCCGATCGGGCTTAACTTCGGTGATCGGACGAGAACCGGTGTTTTCCCGATGGTATGGCCGTAGACAGAAGTTGGAGGTCACTAGAATCTATTTTATAGGGGAGCTTCGTAGAATGGTTGCGTTGGCTTCGAGACATTTCGGGGCATTCGGGGGAGAGTTGGGCAAGTTGGAAAACATGTCAAAAACGTGGTTGTCAGGCAGCACTGACTGACAGTGCATCACTAGTGCTTGCCGCACGGCCTTGCTCGATTGCCGTACCGTGCCATAGTATAGTGCACACGCAGATTTGTCGTTGTGCTCTAGCTCCCACATGGCCAGTGCGCCTTTTGGCGACGGCGTCCCCAATTTTCGAGAAGGAAGGGCATCGCTTCTCGGCCTTTTGGCTAAGATCAAGTGTAGTATCTGTTCTTATCAGCTTAATATCTGATACGCTGCTCATTGAGTAGCTCATATATTAAACTGATTTTTGGAATTAGGCTGTGGAAAAGAGGCTTGCCTCGTCCCAGCCACGGGTCGTCTCGGTATTGCACTACCTCCGAGTATGGCCCCCTTCCCTTTGGGAAGAACCCAACATCCCTATTAACTGGACGAACAAATCCTTTTCCTTTACAGATAACGTACAGGGTGGTACAAGTATGTGGCACGGAAGGGGGAGAGGCACGGACGGGTCGTCGTCGTCGCGCTCCCACATGGAATACGACCGTCACGGACGCGAGGTAATTTTACCGTGCGTTAGGCAAGTCATACTTACCTGACGCGGGAGGCAACTGTGATCATGAAGGCAGTCCTCTCAGGGCGAGGCCCTTTCATTGCACTTCGATTGGGTTGACCCCTGCGATTACCCCAAATGTGGGTAACTCGAGCGTATAATTTCTGGTAGTGGGGACCTGCGTTCGCGCTCGTCCCCGAACAACCAACTTGTATCCAATTCTCTTGTCTTCTAGTGCGCGTTAGTGAATAATACGATCGCAGTACAACAATACGAATGTAGTACTAAGAATGCCTAGAATACTAGAATGACTCGCTCGTGCTTGACGTGGCTAGACTACTACTACTACTACGCACGAACTAGCGAGAGTAGTTAGAACGATGTCGACTACAAACCGAATCGTTTAACCAATTCACGGCTCAACGCTGGTTTTCACAAACGCACTCCTGAGGAGGACGCACAATGTGTATCGCGTTGTTCGTCCAGTATATGCTTTCGTACTGACTAACATATTTTATTCTCTCCCCGACAGCATGCTTTTCACACAGGAACAGAGCAACACAGCGAACACTCTGCTCCACACAAGCCGATTAGTGTCAGAGCGTCGTGCATGCAGAGGAAACTACTGCGCTATCATGACGTGAGTGTTGTAATGAGTGAATCGTTATCGCTTGTTCGATCGGGCCTCGTTCTGAAACGCTGTTTATTGGTTTTCTTTTTCTAGATTAAAAAAAAAAGTAGTAGCGCCCCCCAAATAGCGGGGAGGGGGGTATAGAAGCGAAGACGCCGAAAGCAAGCAGCAAGCAGAGCAAAAATGAAATGCCTACAGCACTAGGTATTCCCAGGCGGTCACCCATCCAAGTACTAACCTAGCCCGATCGGGCTTAACTTCGGTGATCGGACGAGAACCGGTGTTTTCCCGATGGTATGGCCGTAGACAGAAGTTGGAGGTCACTAGAATCTATTTTATAGGGGAGCTTCGTAGAATGGTTGCGTTGGCTTCGAGACATTTCGGGGCATTCGGGGGAGAGTTGGGCAAGTTGGAAAACATGTCAAAAACGTGGTTGTCAGGCAGCACTGACTGACAGTGCATCACTAGTGCTTGCCGCACGGCCTTGCTCGATTGCCGTACCGTGCCATAGTATAGTGCACACGCAGATTTGTCGTTGTGCTCTAGCTCCCACATGGCCAGTGCGCCTTTTGGCGACGGCGTCCCCAATTTTCGAGAAGGAAGGGCATCGCTTCTCGGCCTTTTGGCTAAGATCAAGTGCGAAAGCACTTGTTTCTTAGCCATTCCTTTCTTTGTAACTTGTGTTATTCTTAAAGGGCCTGACTCTTTGCTAGTCAGGTTCTTCTCAAGGTTAATGCTACCTATCTCGCAAAGCATCTGTTTGGCGCTCAAGCGACGTCAAAGTGAGTACTAACATGTGGCTCGACTCGTTTGTTCGCCGCTGCGAGAGCGATCCGAGGAACTTTGGAAGTACTTCGTGGTAACTCACCGAATGTTGTGGCAGAACTTTCGCCGTTCGTAGTGCAACCTATCCCTCGTAAAGACGGCCTTTTGGCTTTTCACCCTGGACCAAACTACTGGATTTTGGAGGACTCCTGGAATAAGTATAGACCTTGAGTATCTAGATGTACGTACGTGTTGGGACAGATTTTTGAATTGAGATAACGTGAACCGAGCAAACTGTATTGAGAAAACTGTATTGAGAAAACTGTATTGAGAAAACTGTATTGAGAAAACTGTATTGAGAAACCGAAAAGATTTGAAATGGAACTGGACAACGAACTGGAAATGAACCCGAAATGAGATAAACAGAATCAAGGATAAAGAATTGAAATGAGTTAACTATACGGCGACAACTGAACTTGGATACCGGACCGAATAAGGACACATTGAGAAATGAGTGAACACGAATCGAGAAAATTACATGGCAATAACTGAACTTGGAACTGAATACCGAACTGAATAAGGATATATTATGAATCGAGTATACTGCATGGCGATAAAGAACCTGGAACTGAATACGGAACTGAATAAGGATACGATCGAGAAAGGATACAACTGAATACTGAACTGGAACGAACACGAACGTACGAAAAATGGAAAATATTTTTTTGGCTTAGATTTTGGAAAAAACTATACAGACAGATAGAACTCAACAAGAAGAAAAACCGTATGAAAAAAAATGAAAGGAAAAAAAAGATTTAAACGCTTCAAATTGGTCAATTTGGACAACCCGTGATTCAATGTGGGACTTGAACGAACACAAACGTACGGAAAATGGAAAATATTTTTTTGGCTTGGATTTTGGAAAAAACTATACAGATGGATAGAACTGAACAAGAAGAAAGACAGTATGGAGAAAAAATGACAGGAAAAAACATTTAAACGCTTCAAATTGGTCAAATTGGACAACCCGGTGATTCAATGTGGGACTTACGGAAATGGACAAAAATATTTTTTTTGCTCGAAATTGGATAAAACTGTACTGATACATAGAACTGGATAAGAAGAGAAACATGATCGAAAAAATAAGGAAAAAAAATAAGTTTAAGGCTTCGAAATGGGCAGGTAACTGATAAAAACGTCGCAAAACGTCGGTGATGACGTCATCGGCGAGAGAGAAATATGGACAGAGACTGAAAAAATATGGATTAGACATGGATTTGACTTGGTTTTGACTTGAAAAAAGGTAGTTGCACACTGGACAGTCGATTATGAGAAGAAAAAAATATCATGAAGGTTTGTTTAAAGAAAATAACCGTTGAGATAAGGGGTACGCCGGACATCTCTACCTTCGTGCCGGCCTTTCCGGAGGGGTTGGTACGGAGGTGGGATGTCTTGCGAATCCCATAAAACAACCGTACAAGCGTTGTTAACGGAAAAATAGTAAAAGTCTCCGGAAGTATTGGAAGAATTGTAAGAAAAGATCTGGAAAAATGTAGTTCACTCGCTAGACGTAGTTAGAGAGAATCGTAGAAATGT
>JAOWCC010001071.1:0-12500 GCA_030867875.1 Actinernus sp. WN-2022 | reverse complement strand
TCACACAGGAACAGAGCAACACAGCGAACACTCTGCTCCACACAAGCCGATTAGTGTCAGAGCGTCGTGCATGCAGAGGAAACTACTGCGCTATCATGACGTGAGTGTTGTAATGAGTGAATCGTTATCGCTTGTTCGATCGGGCCTCGTTCTGAAACGCTGTTTATTGGTTTTCTTTTTCTAGATTAAAAAAAAAAGTAGTAGCGCCCCCCAAATAGCGGGGAGGGGGGTATAGAAGCGAAGACGCCGAAAGCAAGCAGCAAGCAGAGCAAAAATGAAATGCCTACAGCACTAGGTATTCCCAGGCGGTCACCCATCCAAGTACTAACCTAGCCCGATCGGGCTTAACTTCGGTGATCGGACGAGAACCGGTGTTTTCCCGATGGTATGGCCGTAGACAGAAGTTGGAGGTCACTAGAATCTATTTTATAGGGGAGCTTCGTAGAATGGTTGCGTTGGCTTCGAGACATTTCGGGGCATTCGGGGGAGAGTTGGGCAAGTTGGAAAACATGTCAAAAACGTGGTTGTCAGGCAGCACTGACTGACAGTGCATCACTAGTGCTTGCCGCACGGCCTTGCTCGATTGCCGTACCGTGCCATAGTATAGTGCACACGCAGATTTGTCGTTGTGCTCTAGCTCCCACATGGCCAGTGCGCCTTTTGGCGACGGCGTCCCCAATTTTCGAGAAGGAAGGGCATCGCTTCTCGGCCTTTTGGCTAAGATCAAGTGTAGTATCTGTTCTTATCAGCTTAATATCTGATACGCTGCTCATTGAGTAGCTCATATATTAAACTGATTTTTGGAATTAGGCTGTGGAAAAGAGGCTTGCCTCGTCCCAGCCACGGGTCGTCTCGGTATTGCACTACCTCCGAGTATGGCCCCCTTCCCTTTGGGAAGAACCCAACATCCCTATTAACTGGACGAACAAATCCTTTTCCTTTACAGATAACGTACAGGGTGGTACAAGTATGTGGCACGGAAGGGGGAGAGGCACGGACGGGTCGTCGTCGTCGCGCTCCCACATGGAATACGACCGTCACGGACGCGAGGTAATTTTACCGTGCGTTAGGCAAGTCATACTTACCTGACGCGGGAGGCAACTGTGATCATGAAGGCAGTCCTCTCAGGGCGAGGCCCTTTCATTGCACTTCGATTGGGTTGACCCCTGCGATTACCCCAAATGTGGGTAACTCGAGCGTATAATTTCTGGTAGTGGGGACCTGCGTTCGCGCTCGTCCCCGAACAACCAACTTGTATCCAATTCTCTTGTCTTCTAGTGCGCGTTAGTGAATAATACGATCGCAGTACAACAATACGAATGTAGTACTAAGAATGCCTAGAATACTAGAATGACTCGCTCGTGCTTGACGTGGCTAGACTACTACTACTACTACGCACGAACTAGCGAGAGTAGTTAGAACGATGTCGACTACAAACCGAATCGTTTAACCAATTCACGGCTCAACGCTGGTTTTCACAAACGCACTCCTGAGGAGGACGCACAATGTGTATCGCGTTGTTCGTCCAGTATATGCTTTCGTACTGACTAACATATTTTATTCTCTCCCCGACAGCATGCTTTTCACACAGGAACAGAGCAACACAGCGAACACTCTGCTCCACACAAGCCGATTAGTGTCAGAGCGTCGTGCATGCAGAGGAAACTACTGCGCTATCATGACGTGAGTGTTGTAATGAGTGAATCGTTATCGCTTGTTCGATCGGGCCTCGTTCTGAAACGCTGTTTATTGGTTTTCTTTTTCTAGATTAAAAAAAAAAGTAGTAGCGCCCCCCAAATAGCGGGGAGGGGGGTATAGAAGCGAAGACGCCGAAAGCAAGCAGCAAGCAGAGCAAAAATGAAATGCCTACAGCACTAGGTATTCCCAGGCGGTCACCCATCCAAGTACTAACCTAGCCCGATCGGGCTTAACTTCGGTGATCGGACGAGAACCGGTGTTTTCCCGATGGTATGGCCGTAGACAGAAGTTGGAGGTCACTAGAATCTATTTTATAGGGGAGCTTCGTAGAATGGTTGCGTTGGCTTCGAGACATTTCGGGGCATTCGGGGGAGAGTTGGGCAAGTTGGAAAACATGTCAAAAACGTGGTTGTCAGGCAGCACTGACTGACAGTGCATCACTAGTGCTTGCCGCACGGCCTTGCTCGATTGCCGTACCGTGCCATAGTATAGTGCACACGCAGATTTGTCGTTGTGCTCTAGCTCCCACATGGCCAGTGCGCCTTTTGGCGACGGCGTCCCCAATTTTCGAGAAGGAAGGGCATCGCTTCTCGGCCTTTTGGCTAAGATCAAGTGTAGTATCTGTTCTTATCAGCTTAATATCTGATACGCTGCTCATTGAGTAGCTCATATATTAAACTGATTTTTGGAATTAGGCTGTGGAAAAGAGGCTTGCCTCGTCCCAGCCACGGGTCGTCTCGGTATTGCACTACCTCCGAGTATGGCCCCCTTCCCTTTGGGAAGAACCCAACATCCCTATTAACTGGACGAACAAATCCTTTTCCTTTACAGATAACGTACAGGGTGGTACAAGTATGTGGCACGGAAGGGGGAGAGGCACGGACGGGTCGTCGTCGTCGCGCTCCCACATGGAATACGACCGTCACGGACGCGAGGTAATTTTACCGTGCGTTAGGCAAGTCATACTTACCTGACGCGGGAGGCAACTGTGATCATGAAGGCAGTCCTCTCAGGGCGAGGCCCTTTCATTGCACTTCGATTGGGTTGACCCCTGCGATTACCCCAAATGTGGGTAACTCGAGCGTATAATTTCTGGTAGTGGGGACCTGCGTTCGCGCTCGTCCCCGAACAACCAACTTGTATCCAATTCTCTTGTCTTCTAGTGCGCGTTAGTGAATAATACGATCGCAGTACAACAATACGAATGTAGTACTAAGAATGCCTAGAATACTAGAATGACTCGCTCGTGCTTGACGTGGCTAGACTACTACTACTACTACGCACGAACTAGCGAGAGTAGTTAGAACGATGTCGACTACAAACCGAATCGTTTAACCAATTCACGGCTCAACGCTGGTTTTCACAAACGCACTCCTGAGGAGGACGCACAATGTGTATCGCGTTGTTCGTCCAGTATATGCTTTCGTACTGACTAACATATTTTATTCTCTCCCCGACAGCATGCTTTTCACACAGGAACAGAGCAACACAGCGAACACTCTGCTCCACACAAGCCGATTAGTGTCAGAGCGTCGTGCATGCAGAGGAAACTACTGCGCTATCATGACGTGAGTGTTGTAATGAGTGAATCGTTATCGCTTGTTCGATCGGGCCTCGTTCTGAAACGCTGTTTATTGGTTTTCTTTTTCTAGATTAAAAAAAAAAGTAGTAGCGCCCCCCAAATAGCGGGGAGGGGGGTATAGAAGCGAAGACGCCGAAAGCAAGCAGCAAGCAGAGCAAAAATGAAATGCCTACAGCACTAGGTATTCCCAGGCGGTCACCCATCCAAGTACTAACCTAGCCCGATCGGGCTTAACTTCGGTGATCGGACGAGAACCGGTGTTTTCCCGATGGTATGGCCGTAGACAGAAGTTGGAGGTCACTAGAATCTATTTTATAGGGGAGCTTCGTAGAATGGTTGCGTTGGCTTCGAGACATTTCGGGGCATTCGGGGGAGAGTTGGGCAAGTTGGAAAACATGTCAAAAACGTGGTTGTCAGGCAGCACTGACTGACAGTGCATCACTAGTGCTTGCCGCACGGCCTTGCTCGATTGCCGTACCGTGCCATAGTATAGTGCACACGCAGATTTGTCGTTGTGCTCTAGCTCCCACATGGCCAGTGCGCCTTTTGGCGACGGCGTCCCCAATTTTCGAGAAGGAAGGGCATCGCTTCTCGGCCTTTTGGCTAAGATCAAGTGTAGTATCTGTTCTTATCAGCTTAATATCTGATACGCTGCTCATTGAGTAGCTCATATATTAAACTGATTTTTGGAATTAGGCTGTGGAAAAGAGGCTTGCCTCGTCCCAGCCACGGGTCGTCTCGGTATTGCACTACCTCCGAGTATGGCCCCCTTCCCTTTGGGAAGAACCCAACATCCCTATTAACTGGACGAACAAATCCTTTTCCTTTACAGATAACGTACAGGGTGGTACAAGTATGTGGCACGGAAGGGGGAGAGGCACGGACGGGTCGTCGTCGTCGCGCTCCCACATGGAATACGACCGTCACGGACGCGAGGTAATTTTACCGTGCGTTAGGCAAGTCATACTTACCTGACGCGGGAGGCAACTGTGATCATGAAGGCAGTCCTCTCAGGGCGAGGCCCTTTCATTGCACTTCGATTGGGTTGACCCCTGCGATTACCCCAAATGTGGGTAACTCGAGCGTATAATTTCTGGTAGTGGGGACCTGCGTTCGCGCTCGTCCCCGAACAACCAACTTGTATCCAATTCTCTTGTCTTCTAGTGCGCGTTAGTGAATAATACGATCGCAGTACAACAATACGAATGTAGTACTAAGAATGCCTAGAATACTAGAATGACTCGCTCGTGCTTGACGTGGCTAGACTACTACTACTACTACGCACGAACTAGCGAGAGTAGTTAGAACGATGTCGACTACAAACCGAATCGTTTAACCAATTCACGGCTCAACGCTGGTTTTCACAAACGCACTCCTGAGGAGGACGCACAATGTGTATCGCGTTGTTCGTCCAGTATATGCTTTCGTACTGACTAACATATTTTATTCTCTCCCCGACAGCATGCTTTTCACACAGGAACAGAGCAACACAGCGAACACTCTGCTCCACACAAGCCGATTAGTGTCAGAGCGTCGTGCATGCAGAGGAAACTACTGCGCTATCATGACGTGAGTGTTGTAATGAGTGAATCGTTATCGCTTGTTCGATCGGGCCTCGTTCTGAAACGCTGTTTATTGGTTTTCTTTTTCTAGATTAAAAAAAAAAGTAGTAGCGCCCCCCAAATAGCGGGGAGGGGGGTATAGAAGCGAAGACGCCGAAAGCAAGCAGCAAGCAGAGCAAAAATGAAATGCCTACAGCACTAGGTATTCCCAGGCGGTCACCCATCCAAGTACTAACCTAGCCCGATCGGGCTTAACTTCGGTGATCGGACGAGAACCGGTGTTTTCCCGATGGTATGGCCGTAGACAGAAGTTGGAGGTCACTAGAATCTATTTTATAGGGGAGCTTCGTAGAATGGTTGCGTTGGCTTCGAGACATTTCGGGGCATTCGGGGGAGAGTTGGGCAAGTTGGAAAACATGTCAAAAACGTGGTTGTCAGGCAGCACTGACTGACAGTGCATCACTAGTGCTTGCCGCACGGCCTTGCTCGATTGCCGTACCGTGCCATAGTATAGTGCACACGCAGATTTGTCGTTGTGCTCTAGCTCCCACATGGCCAGTGCGCCTTTTGGCGACGGCGTCCCCAATTTTCGAGAAGGAAGGGCATCGCTTCTCGGCCTTTTGGCTAAGATCAAGTGTAGTATCTGTTCTTATCAGCTTAATATCTGATACGCTGCTCATTGAGTAGCTCATATATTAAACTGATTTTTGGAATTAGGCTGTGGAAAAGAGGCTTGCCTCGTCCCAGCCACGGGTCGTCTCGGTATTGCACTACCTCCGAGTATGGCCCCCTTCCCTTTGGGAAGAACCCAACATCCCTATTAACTGGACGAACAAATCCTTTTCCTTTACAGATAACGTACAGGGTGGTACAAGTATGTGGCACGGAAGGGGGAGAGGCACGGACGGGTCGTCGTCGTCGCGCTCCCACATGGAATACGACCGTCACGGACGCGAGGTAATTTTACCGTGCGTTAGGCAAGTCATACTTACCTGACGCGGGAGGCAACTGTGATCATGAAGGCAGTCCTCTCAGGGCGAGGCCCTTTCATTGCACTTCGATTGGGTTGACCCCTGCGATTACCCCAAATGTGGGTAACTCGAGCGTATAATTTCTGGTAGTGGGGACCTGCGTTCGCGCTCGTCCCCGAACAACCAACTTGTATCCAATTCTCTTGTCTTCTAGTGCGCGTTAGTGAATAATACGATCGCAGTACAACAATACGAATGTAGTACTAAGAATGCCTAGAATACTAGAATGACTCGCTCGTGCTTGACGTGGCTAGACTACTACTACTACTACGCACGAACTAGCGAGAGTAGTTAGAACGATGTCGACTACAAACCGAATCGTTTAACCAATTCACGGCTCAACGCTGGTTTTCACAAACGCACTCCTGAGGAGGACGCACAATGTGTATCGCGTTGTTCGTCCAGTATATGCTTTCGTACTGACTAACATATTTTATTCTCTCCCCGACAGCATGCTTTTCACACAGGAACAGAGCAACACAGCGAACACTCTGCTCCACACAAGCCGATTAGTGTCAGAGCGTCGTGCATGCAGAGGAAACTACTGCGCTATCATGACGTGAGTGTTGTAATGAGTGAATCGTTATCGCTTGTTCGATCGGGCCTCGTTCTGAAACGCTGTTTATTGGTTTTCTTTTTCTAGATTAAAAAAAAAAGTAGTAGCGCCCCCCAAATAGCGGGGAGGGGGGTATAGAAGCGAAGACGCCGAAAGCAAGCAGCAAGCAGAGCAAAAATGAAATGCCTACAGCACTAGGTATTCCCAGGCGGTCACCCATCCAAGTACTAACCTAGCCCGATCGGGCTTAACTTCGGTGATCGGACGAGAACCGGTGTTTTCCCGATGGTATGGCCGTAGACAGAAGTTGGAGGTCACTAGAATCTATTTTATAGGGGAGCTTCGTAGAATGGTTGCGTTGGCTTCGAGACATTTCGGGGCATTCGGGGGAGAGTTGGGCAAGTTGGAAAACATGTCAAAAACGTGGTTGTCAGGCAGCACTGACTGACAGTGCATCACTAGTGCTTGCCGCACGGCCTTGCTCGATTGCCGTACCGTGCCATAGTATAGTGCACACGCAGATTTGTCGTTGTGCTCTAGCTCCCACATGGCCAGTGCGCCTTTTGGCGACGGCGTCCCCAATTTTCGAGAAGGAAGGGCATCGCTTCTCGGCCTTTTGGCTAAGATCAAGTGTAGTATCTGTTCTTATCAGCTTAATATCTGATACGCTGCTCATTGAGTAGCTCATATATTAAACTGATTTTTGGAATTAGGCTGTGGAAAAGAGGCTTGCCTCGTCCCAGCCACGGGTCGTCTCGGTATTGCACTACCTCCGAGTATGGCCCCCTTCCCTTTGGGAAGAACCCAACATCCCTATTAACTGGACGAACAAATCCTTTTCCTTTACAGATAACGTACAGGGTGGTACAAGTATGTGGCACGGAAGGGGGAGAGGCACGGACGGGTCGTCGTCGTCGCGCTCCCACATGGAATACGACCGTCACGGACGCGAGGTAATTTTACCGTGCGTTAGGCAAGTCATACTTACCTGACGCGGGAGGCAACTGTGATCATGAAGGCAGTCCTCTCAGGGCGAGGCCCTTTCATTGCACTTCGATTGGGTTGACCCCTGCGATTACCCCAAATGTGGGTAACTCGAGCGTATAATTTCTGGTAGTGGGGACCTGCGTTCGCGCTCGTCCCCGAACAACCAACTTGTATCCAATTCTCTTGTCTTCTAGTGCGCGTTAGTGAATAATACGATCGCAGTACAACAATACGAATGTAGTACTAAGAATGCCTAGAATACTAGAATGACTCGCTCGTGCTTGACGTGGCTAGACTACTACTACTACTACGCACGAACTAGCGAGAGTAGTTAGAACGATGTCGACTACAAACCGAATCGTTTAACCAATTCACGGCTCAACGCTGGTTTTCACAAACGCACTCCTGAGGAGGACGCACAATGTGTATCGCGTTGTTCGTCCAGTATATGCTTTCGTACTGACTAACATATTTTATTCTCTCCCCGACAGCATGCTTTTCACACAGGAACAGAGCAACACAGCGAACACTCTGCTCCACACAAGCCGATTAGTGTCAGAGCGTCGTGCATGCAGAGGAAACTACTGCGCTATCATGACGTGAGTGTTGTAATGAGTGAATCGTTATCGCTTGTTCGATCGGGCCTCGTTCTGAAACGCTGTTTATTGGTTTTCTTTTTCTAGATTAAAAAAAAAAGTAGTAGCGCCCCCCAAATAGCGGGGAGGGGGGTATAGAAGCGAAGACGCCGAAAGCAAGCAGCAAGCAGAGCAAAAATGAAATGCCTACAGCACTAGGTATTCCCAGGCGGTCACCCATCCAAGTACTAACCTAGCCCGATCGGGCTTAACTTCGGTGATCGGACGAGAACCGGTGTTTTCCCGATGGTATGGCCGTAGACAGAAGTTGGAGGTCACTAGAATCTATTTTATAGGGGAGCTTCGTAGAATGGTTGCGTTGGCTTCGAGACATTTCGGGGCATTCGGGGGAGAGTTGGGCAAGTTGGAAAACATGTCAAAAACGTGGTTGTCAGGCAGCACTGACTGACAGTGCATCACTAGTGCTTGCCGCACGGCCTTGCTCGATTGCCGTACCGTGCCATAGTATAGTGCACACGCAGATTTGTCGTTGTGCTCTAGCTCCCACATGGCCAGTGCGCCTTTTGGCGACGGCGTCCCCAATTTTCGAGAAGGAAGGGCATCGCTTCTCGGCCTTTTGGCTAAGATCAAGTGTAGTATCTGTTCTTATCAGCTTAATATCTGATACGCTGCTCATTGAGTAGCTCATATATTAAACTGATTTTTGGAATTAGGCTGTGGAAAAGAGGCTTGCCTCGTCCCAGCCACGGGTCGTCTCGGTATTGCACTACCTCCGAGTATGGCCCCCTTCCCTTTGGGAAGAACCCAACATCCCTATTAACTGGACGAACAAATCCTTTTCCTTTACAGATAACGTACAGGGTGGTACAAGTATGTGGCACGGAAGGGGGAGAGGCACGGACGGGTCGTCGTCGTCGCGCTCCCACATGGAATACGACCGTCACGGACGCGAGGTAATTTTACCGTGCGTTAGGCAAGTCATACTTACCTGACGCGGGAGGCAACTGTGATCATGAAGGCAGTCCTCTCAGGGCGAGGCCCTTTCATTGCACTTCGATTGGGTTGACCCCTGCGATTACCCCAAATGTGGGTAACTCGAGCGTATAATTTCTGGTAGTGGGGACCTGCGTTCGCGCTCGTCCCCGAACAACCAACTTGTATCCAATTCTCTTGTCTTCTAGTGCGCGTTAGTGAATAATACGATCGCAGTACAACAATACGAATGTAGTACTAAGAATGCCTAGAATACTAGAATGACTCGCTCGTGCTTGACGTGGCTAGACTACTACTACTACTACGCACGAACTAGCGAGAGTAGTTAGAACGATGTCGACTACAAACCGAATCGTTTAACCAATTCACGGCTCAACGCTGGTTTTCACAAACGCACTCCTGAGGAGGACGCACAATGTGTATCGCGTTGTTCGTCCAGTATATGCTTTCGTACTGACTAACATATTTTATTCTCTCCCCGACAGCATGCTTTTCACACAGGAACAGAGCAACACAGCGAACACTCTGCTCCACACAAGCCGATTAGTGTCAGAGCGTCGTGCATGCAGAGGAAACTACTGCGCTATCATGACGTGAGTGTTGTAATGAGTGAATCGTTATCGCTTGTTCGATCGGGCCTCGTTCTGAAACGCTGTTTATTGGTTTTCTTTTTCTAGATTAAAAAAAAAAGTAGTAGCGCCCCCCAAATAGCGGGGAGGGGGGTATAGAAGCGAAGACGCCGAAAGCAAGCAGCAAGCAGAGCAAAAATGAAATGCCTACAGCACTAGGTATTCCCAGGCGGTCACCCATCCAAGTACTAACCTAGCCCGATCGGGCTTAACTTCGGTGATCGGACGAGAACCGGTGTTTTCCCGATGGTATGGCCGTAGACAGAAGTTGGAGGTCACTAGAATCTATTTTATAGGGGAGCTTCGTAGAATGGTTGCGTTGGCTTCGAGACATTTCGGGGCATTCGGGGGAGAGTTGGGCAAGTTGGAAAACATGTCAAAAACGTGGTTGTCAGGCAGCACTGACTGACAGTGCATCACTAGTGCTTGCCGCACGGCCTTGCTCGATTGCCGTACCGTGCCATAGTATAGTGCACACGCAGATTTGTCGTTGTGCTCTAGCTCCCACATGGCCAGTGCGCCTTTTGGCGACGGCGTCCCCAATTTTCGAGAAGGAAGGGCATCGCTTCTCGGCCTTTTGGCTAAGATCAAGTGTAGTATCTGTTCTTATCAGCTTAATATCTGATACGCTGCTCATTGAGTAGCTCATATATTAAACTGATTTTTGGAATTAGGCTGTGGAAAAGAGGCTTGCCTCGTCCCAGCCACGGGTCGTCTCGGTATTGCACTACCTCCGAGTATGGCCCCCTTCCCTTTGGGAAGAACCCAACATCCCTATTAACTGGACGAACAAATCCTTTTCCTTTACAGATAACGTACAGGGTGGTACAAGTATGTGGCACGGAAGGGGGAGAGGCACGGACGGGTCGTCGTCGTCGCGCTCCCACATGGAATACGACCGTCACGGACGCGAGGTAATTTTACCGTGCGTTAGGCAAGTCATACTTACCTGACGCGGGAGGCAACTGTGATCATGAAGGCAGTCCTCTCAGGGCGAGGCCCTTTCATTGCACTTCGATTGGGTTGACCCCTGCGATTACCCCAAATGTGGGTAACTCGAGCGTATAATTTCTGGTAGTGGGGACCTGCGTTCGCGCTCGTCCCCGAACAACCAACTTGTATCCAATTCTCTTGTCTTCTAGTGCGCGTTAGTGAATAATACGATCGCAGTACAACAATACGAATGTAGTACTAAGAATGCCTAGAATACTAGAATGACTCGCTCGTGCTTGACGTGGCTAGACTACTACTACTACTACGCACGAACTAGCGAGAGTAGTTAGAACGATGTCGACTACAAACCGAATCGTTTAACCAATTCACGGCTCAACGCTGGTTTTCACAAACGCACTCCTGAGGAGGACGCACAATGTGTATCGCGTTGTTCGTCCAGTATATGCTTTCGTACTGACTAACATATTTTATTCTCTCCCCGACAGCATGCTTTTCACACAGGAACAGAGCAACACAGCGAACACTCTGCTCCACACAAGCCGATTAGTGTCAGAGCGTCGTGCATGCAGAGGAAACTACTGCGCTATCATGACGTGAGTGTTGTAATGAGTGAATCGTTATCGCTTGTTCGATCGGGCCTCGTTCTGAAACGCTGTTTATTGGTTTTCTTTTTCTAGATTAAAAAAAAAAGTAGTAGCGCCCCCCAAATAGCGGGGAGGGGGGTATAGAAGCGAAGACGCCGAAAGCAAGCAGCAAGCAGAGCAAAAATGAAATGCCTACAGCACTAGGTATTCCCAGGCGGTCACCCATCCAAGTACTAACCTAGCCCGATCGGGCTTAACTTCGGTGATCGGACGAGAACCGGTGTTTTCCCGATGGTATGGCCGTAGACAGAAGTTGGAGGTCACTAGAATCTATTTTATAGGGGAGCTTCGTAGAATGGTTGCGTTGGCTTCGAGACATTTCGGGGCATTCGGGGGAGAGTTGGGCAAGTTGGAAAACATGTCAAAAACGTGGTTGTCAGGCAGCACTGACTGACAGTGCATCACTAGTGCTTGCCGCACGGCCTTGCTCGATTGCCGTACCGTGCCATAGTATAGTGCACACGCAGATTTGTCGTTGTGCTCTAGCTCCCACATGGCCAGTGCGCCTTTTGGCGACGGCGTCCCCAATTTTCGAGAAGGAAGGGCATCGCTTCTCGGCCTTTTGGCTAAGATCAAGTGTAGTATCTGTTCTTATCAGCTTAATATCTGATACGCTGCTCATTGAGTAGCTCATATATTAAACTGATTTTTGGAATTAGGCTGTGGAAAAGAGGCTTGCCTCGTCCCAGCCACGGGTCGTCTCGGTATTGCACTACCTCCGAGTATGGCCCCCTTCCTTTGGAAGAACCCAACATCCCTATTAACTGGACGAACAAATCCTTTTCCTTTACAGATAACGTACAGGGTGGTACAAGTATGTGGCACGGAAGGGGGAGAGGCACGGACGGGTCGTCGTCGTCGCGCTCCCACATGGAATACGACCGTCACGGACGCGAGGTAATTTTACCGTGCGTTAGGCAAGTCATACTTACCTGACGCGGGAGGCAACTGTGATCATGAAGGCAGTCCTCTCAGGGCGAGGCCCTTTCATTGCACTTCGATTGGGTTGACCCCTGCGATTACCCCAAATGTGGGTAACTCGAGCGTATAATTTCTGGTAGTGGGGACCTGCGTTCGCGCTCGTCCCCGAACAACCAACTTGTATCCAATTCTCTTGTCTTCTAGTGCGCGTTAGTGAATAATACGATCGCAGTACAACAATACGAATGTAGTACTAAGAATGCCTAGAATACTAGAATGACTCGCTCGTGCTTGACGTGGCTAGACTACTACTACTACTACGCACGAACTAGCGAGAGTAGTTAGAA